>JARQOC010000001.1:60664875-60812736 GCA_033576535.1 Allobates femoralis
TTTTTCTCATCCCTTCTATTTCACTGAAGCAGGTAGACTGAACTTTTTTATCCATTGACTTTTAACAGTTTGTCTTCTTGTTTTCATCCATATCTCATGAATCTCCATAGACGTCAAAGGCTGAGTCTGATACACAAAAGTCTCACAGAATGGAGACAAGGATCCATTTTTAAGACTAATGTGTGTGCTGTCCAAGACAAATATGGACAGAACTAGGACCTGAACCATTGATGAGGGTTGCCAACTAGGGATGGGCGAATCTACTCGCTAGGACTCGTTACTCGGCGAGTAGTAAGGGACTCGCAGGACTCGGTACTCTGCGAGTTTCCCAGTGATTACTCGCACGAGTCCAATGCAAATCAATATCAATCCTAGTTTTGTCAGAAACGCTGACAAAACTAGGATTGCCATTGTTTGCATTAGACTCTGCGAGTAATCACTGGCTACTGTGCCAGTGATAGCAGGGAAACTCGCAAAGTAACTGCTGTTACTTTGCGAGCCGAGTCCAGCTGTCTTCTCTGTGCAGCTCCAGGGTCCTAGAGCCCACCAGCTGCCTGATGTAGCAGTGCTGAGATTGTTCTCAGTCTGCTCATTCCCTGTGCATAGACATCTATATTTATGCACAGGGGATGTAGCAGAGAGGACATCGCGTTTTGGACTGCGTCGGATGGAAGAGGATTTTTTTAATTAAAGATGGAGTCCCTAATGGCTTTTTTTTTTATTTCAAATAAAAAATTTTCTCTGTGTTGTGTTTTTTTAACCCTTTATTGGAGATTCTTAGTGGCTGGGTCAAACGTGGCCTGACATTAAGAATCTCGGGCTTAATACCAGCTTGTATAACAAAGCTGGTATTAACCCCTTTATCACCCAGCGTGCCACCGCCACCAGGGCCGCTGGAAGAGTGGGGTTCAGCGCCAGAGGATGGCGCTTCAATGAACGCGCCATCTTCTGGGGCGGCTGCGGGCTGCAATTTGCAGCGGGGGGTGCCCAGAAAGCTTGGGCATCCCTGCGCTGCGGATTCCAGCCCCCAGCTGCTTAGCTGTACCTGGCTACACATAGAAATTGCGCGGAGCCCCACGCATTTTTTTTTTTATTATTTAATGAATTTCAGAGTCAGAGGCTCAGAGTCAGAGTCTCGGAGTCGGAGTCGCCTCAGAGTCGGAGTCGCCTCAGAGTCAGAGTACCTCGGAGTCGGAGTCGTTCGGAGTCGAGTCGGAGTCAGTCTCGGAGTCGGAGTCGTCGGAGTCTCGGAGTCGGAGTGTCGAGTCGGAGTCGGAGTCGTCTCGGAGTCGGAGTCGTCTCGAGTCTCGGAGTCGGAGTCTCCGGAGTCAGTCTCAGAGTCGGAGTCGGAGTCGAGTCGTCTCGGAGTCGGAGTCGTCTCGAGTCGTCGGAGTCGTCTCGGAGTCGAGTCGTCTCGGAGTCGGAGTCGTCTCGGAGTCGAGTCGGAGTCGGAGTCGTCTCGGAGTCGGAGTCGGAGTCGTCTCGGAGTCGGAGTCGTCTCGGAGTCGAGTCGGAGTCGTCTCGGAGTCGGAGTCGTCTCGGAGTCGGAGTCGTCTCGGAGTCGTCGGAGTCGTCTCGGAGTCGTCTCGGAGTCGGAGTCGTCTCGGAGTCGGAGTCGTCTCGGAGTCGGAGTCGTCTCAGAGTCGGAGTCGTCTCGGAGTTAGAGTCGTCTCGGAGTCAGAGTCATCTCGGAGTCGTCTCGGAGTCGGAGTCGTCTCGGAGTCGGAGTCGTCTCGGAGTCGGAGTCGTCTCGGAGTCGGAGTCGGAGTCGTCTCGGAGTCGGAGTCGTCTCGGAGTCGGAGTCGTGTCGGAGTCGGAGTCGTGTCGGAGTCGGAGTCGTCTCGGAGTCGTCTCGGAGTCGGAGTCGTCTCGGAGTCGGAGTCGTCTCGGAGTCATCTTGGAGTCGGAGTCGGAGTCGTCTCGGAGTCGGAGTCGTCTCGGAGTCGGAGTCGTCTCGGAGTCGGAGTCATCTTGGAGTCGGAGTCGGAGTCGGAGTCGTCTCGGAGTCGGAGTCGTCTCAGAGTCGAAGTCGTCTCGGAGTCGGAGTCGTCTCGGAGACGAGTCGGAGTCGGAGTCGTCTCGGAGTCGGAGTCGTGTCGGAGTCAAAAAAATGCGTGGGGCTCCGCGCAATTTCTATGTCTAGCCAGGTACAGCTAAGCAGCTGGGGGCTGGAATTCGCAGCGCAGGGATGCCCAAGCTTTCTGGGCACCCCCCGCTGCAAATTGCAGCCCGCAGCCGCCCCAGAAGATGGCGCGTTCATTGAAGCGCCATCCTCTGGCGCTGAACCCCGCTCTTCCAGCGGCCCTGGTGGCGGTGGCACGCTGGGTAATAGAGGTTAGGGCCAGCTTTGTATTATCAGCTGGCCCTAAGCCCTAAATTTATGGTGGTCACGCCAATATTAGACATGACCGCCATGAATTTCTATTAAATTGTTTTAAAAAAAAACACAACACAGAGAAATTTTTTTATTAGAAATAAAAAAAAAAAGCCATTAGGGACTCCATCTTTAATTAAAAAAATCCTCTTCCGTCCGACGCAGTCCAAAACGCGATGTCCTCTCTGCTACATCCCCTGTGTATAGATATAGATGTCTATGCACAGGGAATGAGCAGACTGAGAACAATCTCAGCACTGCTACATCATCTCTGTGCACAGGCATTCATGTCTGTACACAGGGAATGAGCAGACTGAGAACAATCTCAGCACTGCTACATCAGGCAGCAGGCGGGCTCTAGGACCCTGGAGCTGCACAGAGCAGACAGGACTCTTCTCTTATCTGTGCGAGTTTCCCAGCTATTACTTACAAAGTAAACGAGTCCAATGCAAATAAATGACAAAACTAGGATTGCTTCAGGCTGAAGCTTCCGAGACACATCTGCGATTTGTAAATCTCACACTACTCGCTATTACTCGCTTCCCCATTCATTAACATTGGACTCGCTAGACTCGCAACGAGTAGCGAGTCCTGGCCTCGGACTCGCTAGAGTCAAGCGATTCCGAGTAATTTAGGATTCGCCCATCACTATTGCCAACCCTTCAAAAAGTAGACGCTTTTTGCGCTTTCCACAAAATCAAATTTAAGGCGTCCTTGACTTTTTTTAGAAGCTGAAGAAACATCTACAGTCTATTTTGACAGGATCATCATTTTTGAGTTTACAGTAAATGTAGCAGTTGTCTTCCTATTGAAATTATGGACTGTAGATACTTGTGACTTACAATCATAATTATTTATTTTGGTTTTCCAATGTGTCAGTAAAATTATATTGTCTTTCCATGACTTTTTGATAAGCTATCCAGAAAAAATAAAAAATCTAATTGGCAACCCTGTCGGGGTTACTTGCCTGCTTTTTGTATGCAATAACCAATTGGAGAGCTTAAACCTGTCAGCTCGTTTATGCCCCCCCAGCTATCACTGTCTGTACCTGCAGCTTCCTAATACCAGTCTAACCATCCCTTTCTGAGCTTATAGTGTAATGGTAAAGGTGAAAAAAGGCATTTATACACTTACATTTTCTTATTTAAATGAGGCAGTCAGTCTACACCTTGGAGGAAGTAGTCTTTCTGGCAGGTTAATAACATTTCAGCCGAATGTCAGAAGATGCTGCGGGACCTGTGTGATGTCACAATCATGTGAATATAATAGGCCGAACTAAGTCTTCATAGCACATAATGATTTGGATTGCTTAGCTCTATCTACACCCACTATAGTCACATGATCGTTACACCAGGTCTTTTAGACAGTGAAGTTAATAGCGACTTAACTATTAATCTGCCAGAACGACTAAGTCAATTTACCGAAAGGTTACATAATTAATAAAGAAAATGTACCACATTTGGCCACTTACAAATATCCATTGCATTTAGCAGGACACTGCCAGCCACCCTCAGAGGCAACTCATATCTCCCAACACCGATGCTCAATCTCCTACAACCCTGGCATGGGGGCGATTGTAGCATCTGCGTCCAGCCATGTCACAAGGAGGGGACCGGTGGTATCACTGGACACGAGCATAGTGTCAGAGCACACCCTATTAATGACACCCAGCTGTTAGACAAGGCGGGCTGGTCTGCACCAAAAATATGCAACACAAGTGACTAACGCCCCCTTTATTATTACTCTATGAGCTCAGACAGGGATGATTAGAATAGTACTATAAAGCTGCAGGTGCAGACAGTGATGGCTGGGGGGCATAAAAGACCTGCCATTTTCTCTTTAAAGGAAAATTGTCAGGTCAAAAATCCATATGCTATAATTTTCTAATTCCTCCCTCTAAGCTCACTCTATTTATGTATTTCTTTTATTTTTATTTTTCTCCTATCTTCTGTAAACTTTAAATAAAGAGATTAATTCCATCTGTCAATCACTGTGAATGATCCACTTAGTTCTCTGCTGTCCACTACCCATGCATGAATTTGCATATCACATACTCACACCACATCACTGGAACACGCCTCCCAGAGCCATGGGATACTCGAAATTGGGCAACAGTTCTGCTGGGGAGACATGGGGGTCGAGACCCAGCTCAGGGACCCTGGTGGTGTCAATAAAAAGTTCAGGGAGTTTGGTTAGAGGGATGGTTTTAGGGATAGTTGTCGTGACGCCACCCATGGTGTTTGGCTATTGATGGCCGACGTTGCTGTACGGGACCTCTGGAAATGATAGGATTGCAGCTATGGTTGTATCGCTCCCCACGGGTGGAATGGTTTCCAAGGACAACGGGTAAAGTCTATGGTGTTGGTAGGCAAGTGGGGCTGTTCTAGCAGAAGACAGGGGTCAGAACATCTCGCAGGCAGGTCTCTGGTGGCCTGCGTCTTTTATCAGTCTACCACTACGCACTTTGACGATGCCACAGGGTACTGTCCTTGCCAAGTCTCAGTCTGGATAGTCCTCAATGAACCGGGATAGCTCATCCAAGACACCCCCTTTATGTTCCTTCGTTCACGGGTTGCTCTCTCTCTCAGCGCTAACTGTCCACCTCTCTCCTGCTCGCGCCTTTGCACTTAGTGCCCCAATCCAGCAGCCATGGGTCCTGTAAGGCGACCAGTACCAAGTCCACTAACCCTAGTACAGTTACCTTCTCAGCGAATGTGTCGGGTGTCAGCCACAGCTCCTCTAGATCTAGTTGGCTCCAGTTCCATGGTTGGAGCATAAAGTCTCTTCGCCACCTTCAGGGCCAGTCCCCTGGATGCCAACCAGCCCTTCCATTTCACTCAGATTCGGGCACACAGGTGGATTGCACTCTGCCCGCGCCCCTAGGGCTCCTTCTGTCTCTCTTGCAGTCTGCAGTTCCGTGACCCAGGATGAGCTTCACGCTGCTCAAGTCTTTCGAATCCTTCTCCACTCGCTACTTCCTCCCAACTGCCTCCACTAACTTCCCACCCTCCACCTTTCATCCATCCCCTGGCTGACTGAGCCCTCCCTGTATCGGGTCCGTCCACCGTCCCTGGGACCGGGTGTGTTGGGTGCTTTTGTGGGTGTCTCGGACTTACCATTCTGTTTCCTGAGAGGAGGAATACCACACCCGTGGAATAGGTGCAGTATTCCTTTGTGGTGACCAAACCGCAGGAGCACCACATTCCCCCTTGGCAAAGGTTAGCACATCCTCGTGCGACTACATGTGTTAAGTAGATGTTTTCCACATAAAACTCATTTTTATAGCATGCATTACAGCAATAAAACTTGACAACAGTACTTCTTCCCAGATGGGAGGTTCTTTGCTTAAACGTTACATAACAAAAACACACTATCCATGGTTAAAAAAAAAAATAGTATAGATATAAAAATATAAAGAGAAGTGCAAAAGTTTCACAGTTCCAGGTCTTATGGTGTCCATTTAGTCTCTCTACCCCGGGCTGAAAAGCAGAAGTGCGACAATCGAACAATCCATAATAGTCCTTTTTCACTTTGGCTGTAAATTACCGGTACCTAACTAGTCACATACACACTTTAACCGGTAACTTAATTTTTACACCTAGATAACTATTTACATTGTTAATTCTGCTTAAAGCTTTACTGCAATTCTGGTACTATTTTGGAAGGTGACACTTTGTATACTCGAAGGGCATACCATCCACAATGTCCCCTATATATCCCACCTCATCTCCCAGGTACAAATCTCTACTAGGATGTCCTTTGGGCAAGTAGGATTCAATGTCTCGCCAGCTGGCTAATACCTCTTCCTCCAAGACTGGTTCCTTGATGAATCCCCACCCATTTTGCAGATGGAAGTTCACCACCACTCCTCGTTGCCATCAGGAGCTGGCTGGTATATCTTGCTCTGGGGGGCAGTCTACTTCTTCCAACCTGAGCTCAAGTGAGGACCAGGGGGAGGTGCTACCAGAGCAAGCAACAAGCAAGCTGGGTGAGGAGCGGGGGGGGGGGGTTGCTACCAGAGGGGCAGTGCTGCTGCTGCTTTGCTCACCGCGGCCCACCGCCTGCTTCCCGGGTCCCGCTGTCATTGCGACAGCTGCGGCCGCAAAGCACCGCCGCGCAGCCGCTATCATAACATGGGGTGGCCCTGAACTGGGACAATACCACAGGCCTGGGAGGCACATGCCTCCCTGCTACCTGGGCCAGTCCGCCCCTGGCTGCCATTCGTTTCGGTTGGCCACCGATGATTTATGGGTTCGCTCCTTGTCTTTGAGGTTGGCTTCCTCGTGTGCCCACCATCTGGCTTGGTGCTATCGGCGCTCCTCTTCTTCTGCTGCTTGTCTTTGGTGCCAATAGTCAGCTTTAGCGAGGGTCTAGGCTGCACTTCCCACCTGAGCCTCCTTCATCCGAGCTGCAACTTGGAGTTCTGCTAACTCTGCTTGCCATCACACCTAATGGACGTGTTTAGTCTTAGTAGTTTGGGGTTTCACCGGGGGTACAGTCTCTACACTCAATGTGGCTACCGGATTGCCTTCCTACCCATCACTGCTCCGCTCCTGCTCCTTTATTCCCTGCCCGGGCTTCTCGTTCAGGGCCTGTGGGACTGGTATACATTCGTGCAGGGTCTGTCTTACCACCAGCGCAGCAGCCTCCTCAGCTGGCAGCGCAGTCTCGGGTGCCTCCTCCAGTGGGACTAGGGTGGTTGGCATCGTCGACCCTTGGGCCATCTTTTTCATCTGGTTCTTCTTCCATATTTGGAGAGTGCTTACTTGGGCCTGATGGAGTTGCAAGTTGAGATCCCTCAGCGTGACTTCCCAAAATTCCAGGTCCTCTTGCAGCAGGTTTGTGCTCCCCTCCTTGTCTCTGGGGACGCCTTTTCCTGCATTCCTGCCTGCTTGGCTCTCTCAACCACCGGATGCCATGGTGCTTCCCTTGTCCTCTGCACTCCCTTCTCTCTTTCCGACCTCTCCCTTCTGGCTGCCACTGCCTTCCCTGGGTCAAATCAGCATGGCCCCAAGCAGGCCCCCTTGGTTTTCTGTTGGCACTTGGGGGGGGGCCTGCCCTTTTGCGCCTTGTGCATCCCACGATGGGGGGGCCAGGGAATGCCTCTGGGCCAGCACATGGCATCAGTTCTCCATGGTCGCCATTTTCAAAGTTTCTTTTACAAAGTTTCTCAAAAAGTGTCTCTCAGGCGCACGAATCTGGCGCCACTGGGTCTGTTGCATCCTGTTCAAGACGCTAAGATGACATGCTCCCCAGGGCCGTGGAATACTCAGAATCGGGCAACAGTTCTGCTGGGGAGTAACAGGGGTCGAGACTCAGTTTTGTGATCCTGGAAGTGTCAATAAAAAGTTGGGGGAGTCTGGTTTGAGGGATTGTTTTAGGGATGGTTGTCATGACGCCACCCATGGTGTTTGGCTATTGATAGCCAACGCTGCGGTATGGGACCTCTGGGGATGATGGGATTGCAGCTATGGTGGTATCGCTCCACATGTGCGAAGTGGTTTCCCAGAGCAACCAGTAAAGTCTATGGCATTCTTAGGCCACCAGGGCTGTTCTTGCAGGAGACAGGGATCAGAACGTCTTGCAGGCAGGTCTCTGGCGGCGTGCATTATCAGTTTACCACTCAGCAGGCGGGAAATGAAAACTCTCACACACATTTCTGAGTTCTATACTAGGTTTACTTAGCTTTTCACTTCGGCGACACCACAGGGTACTGTCCTTGCCAAGTCTCAGTACGGATAATCCTCAATGAACTGGAATAGCTCATCCAAGACTCCCCTTTATGTTCCTCCCTTCACAGGTTGCTCTCTCTCAGCGCTAACTCTCCACCTTTCTTCTGCTCACGCCTCTACGCACAATGCCCCAATCCAGCAGCCACTGGTCCTGTCGGGCAATCGGTACCAAGTCCCCTGACTCTAGTGTGGCTACCTTCTCAGCAGATGTGTCGGATGTCGGCCACAGCTCCTCTAGATATAGTGGCCTCTGGTTCCATGGTTGGAGCGTAAAGTCTCCTCGCCACTTTCAGGGTCGGTCCCTTGGTTCCCAACCAGCCCTTGCGTTTCACTCAGATTTGGGCACATGGGTGAATTGCTCTCTGCCCGCACCCCTAGGGCTCCTTCTGTCTGTCTTGCAGTCTGCTGTTCCGTGATGCAGGATTAGCTTCACGCTGCCCAAGTCGTCCGGATCCTCCATAGGGTCCATCCACCATCTCTGGGACCAGGTGTGTTGAGTGATTTTGTGGGTGTCTCGGACTTACCATCCCATTTCCTGAGAACAGGAATACCACAACCATTGGATGGGTGCAAGTACTCCTTTGTGGCGACCACACTGCAGGGCGCCACAATTGCACAGGACATCACTAGGAGGGCTGTATTCTCCTTTCTGCTCTCTGTGTGCAGTATCACAAGAGGTCAAACACAACACAGAAACTGTCACAGCACAGCAGGATATCTGCTTACAGAAACAAATGGAGTCTAGATAAGGCAGATCTGTAATAGCTCTTTCTCTCTGGTGTCCTCAACAGAACAGACCTCCTGAAAGTGAAAACTGACAAAGCACTGTTAGCAAAGGGAGGAGGGAAAAGGGAGGAGAGAGCTGTTGAGAGGGAGTGCATAATTACATGACAGTTTATACAGCACAGGACTATTCCTGTTTGCTTATAATGGAGAGGAGGACTAATCCAGGAGTTTACTGCAGGGTCTGACAATGCTGATAACATGGAAACTACAAACAGTACAATAATGATTTTACATGTTTTTAAGAGGGCTGCCCAGGTATTATTCAAGGATAATATTAGCATCATACTGAAAAATGACCTGACAGTGTCCCTTTACGTGTTAATGTTGGATCTGCGGAGGAAAGAAAAAGTAAATATAGGTTCTTTATCATTTTTAAAAAGATTATAAAAGTAAATTCACTCTATATGAATGCAGACTTGTGAATTATCCAGTGCTGGGAGTGGGCGGTCAAGTGATCATGAGAATGTGATATACATCCTCCACGCCATATTCTGACTAGCAGCTCTGGAGTATACCATAATAATGCAATATAGTTGCAATGCTGATGAACATTTGCTATACATTACACTTTTGATGTACATAACAGTATACCTATGGGCTGTGTCTGATGCTTCCTTTTAGCTGCAATCAATGGCATAATATTGATCTGTAATACCAGACTTAGATTATGTAGAAGTACAAGACCAAGTCTATTCCAGAAAAACTCAAGTAAATTGAAATAACTAGGGTAATCCAAACCAAATGCACTCACATTTTCTAGCGGTGGACACCATGGCTTGTCCGCAGCATCGCCCTCCCTGGGTCCACTTTAAATCTCACCTTCTGCACACTGTTGAAGGTCCATTTTCTGGACCAAAACATTTACCGTATATACTCGCGTATAAGCCGAGTTTTTCAGCCCAAAAATTGGGCTGAAAAGTACCCCCCTCGGTTTATACGCGAGTCAATACGGCAGCCCCGGCAGCCTCAGCAGCCCCAGCAGCCCCAGTAATCCAGGGCCCCCCCAGCCTTGCTCCGGTAACCTGTAAAGTAAAATATACTTATCACTGTCCCGCTGCCGTCCGCGCCCGCATCTGCCGACATCCCGATCCTCCATCTTCATGCGTCTTCTTCCGGTTTCCTGTGTTCGTCGCAGGCAATGACAGTGATAAGTATATTTTACTTTACAGGTTACCGGAGCAAGGCTGGGGGGGCCCTGGATTACTGGGGCTGCTGTATACTACCGCTGGGGCTGCTATATACTACCACTGGGGCTGCTGGGGCTGCTGTATGCTACCACTGGGGCTGCTGGGGCTCCTGTATACTACCACTGGGCCTGCTGGGGCTGCTATATACTACCACTGAGGCTGCTGTATACTACCACTGGGGCTGCTGGGGCTGCTGTATACTACCACTGGGGCTGCTGGGGCTCCTGTATACTACCACTGGGGCTGCTGGGGCTGCTATATACTACCACTGGGGCTGCTGTATACTACCACTGGGGCTGCTATATACTACCACTGGGGCTGCTGGGGCTGCTGTATACTACCACTGGGGCTGCTGGGGCTCCTGTATATTACCGCTGGGGCTGCTATATACTACCACTGGGGCTGCTGGGGCTGATATATACTACCACTGGGGCTGCTATATACTACCACTGGGGCTGCTGGGGCTGCTATATACTACCACTGGGGCTGCTTTATACTACCACTGGGGCTGCTGGGGATGCTATATACTACCACTAGGGCTGCTGTATACTACCACTGGGGCTGCTGTATACTACCACTGGGGAGGCCTGTATACCACTGGGGGGGGCCTGTATACCACACTGCTGGGGGCTGTATACCTGTGCTGGGGTCCACCCTCGGCTTATACACGAGTCAATAGGTTTTTCCAGATTTTTGGGGCAAAAGTAGGGGGGTCGGCTTATACACGGGTCGGCTTATACACGAGTATATACGGTATGTTGGTTTGGATTTCCTTAATAAATTCGACATTATTTCACCTTACTTAAGTGTCAATTTCTACTTTACTATTACACGGGACTGGATTCTACTTGTGCATCACCACTCAGAAGTGCCATAACTAGTTCATCCTATTTCAAGAAAATCAGACATTTAAATGTAATAAATCTCAGATGTCTACAATGTGTAATGTCCTATAAAAAGTACAGTTTTCTAAATGGAGAACACTGAGAGCAGTGCCATCATATTCTCCAACATGGCTAATCTGGTGCCGTATCCTTACTTAGTGTCATAAACCTGAAGTCATACTAATTGCCTTTATGGCTCGTGACCCATGTGCTCCATAAACTTCTTCATTTTCCTGCTTTCCTGACTTGTGTAGGGTTCTTTTTATGAGTCTCTTATATAAAAGTACATGACAGTTTTATAGTGAGAATGAGTAGCATCTCCCCGGTGAGCTGTAATGTACCACTGTGTAAGAACGGCGCCTGCTGTTGAGAAGCACACGTCTGCAGTCCTGACACATGCAAGTGAACATTAAGTATGTCACCGTCACTGTAGAAGTATCCTAAATGAAAAGGGCAAATACCGAGTAAAAACTTGATAAAAATTGTATGTTCTCACTCTTTTTCCAAACTCAGCTACTGGTACTGTTTTTTAAAATTAGGAAGTAATAATTACTACTGTGCTAATACTGCTAATTAGCAACTCTATACTACCCAATAATGGACCCTAGAAGATGTTAATTACTTTTAAAGGAGCAACAACCAATTGAAAAAATGTTAATTCCACTGTATAAATGTCAAATGGTTTACGTTGTAGAGTGGGCTCTACTGGACTAAGGAGTTGAGAAGATTGATAGAAACTCCTCCTGCTAGGGAATTGATTGAATTCTGGATATACAAGAGATTTTAAACAGGACTAAGTTAGTCACAATGTAGGTTAATCCCCAGTTACCCCTTAGTTTTGGTAACTACCTTGTATGATAAATATAGAATCCGCACATGGGATTGAGGAGGGGATGCAGGATAACCATATTTATTGCGGATTCCATATTTATCATACAAGGTAGTTACCAAAACTAAGGGGCAATATTGGAAGGAGTATGGCACAACTGCATAGCTAAGAAACATGGCCGTTCACCTAAACTGACATCCCAAGCAAGTGACACGCCCACTCCATGGCCGAGGAAGACTCAGTACCGGGCAGTCACTAGTTGTTCTCACGTCTACACTTCTCGGTTCTTTTCACGGGGACAGACGGGGGCCGAGATCTGGTCCCATGACCCTGGCGGGGTGATGTTAGGGAAGGGGTGATGTTAGGGAGAGTCTGAGGGGTTAAGGGGGTATTCGTGACTCCATCTGCAGTATGCGGCCAGGGCGGCCGCCGCTGCTGCAGAATCCCTGGGGATGATGACCAGAAGATGATGGGAAAAAAAGGTGTGTCAAGGTCCGTGCTGCTCAAATCCAAGAAAAACTCACATGAGAGTCAGAGTTCCATAAAACAGATTCTTATTCTTTATTCTTCTACTCCTACGCGTTTCGGTGCCCCACCTGGGACCTTCCTCAGGGATATTACATTCATCACTACAGTGGGGCTTTTATAGCCCCAAGCATTACAAAAAGGGGTGTCGTTTTGTTTATCTTACAGGTGAAAGACTTGCGACTGGGTGTAGGTTCACCTTCCAGCTGGACAATGACTTTAAACATCCTGCCAGAGCCACAATAGATGGTTTAGATTTCAGAGTATTCATGTCTGAATGGCACAGTCCAGACCTAAATCCAATTGAGAATCTGTGACAAGACTTGAAAATTTCTGTTCCCAGACATGTCCATCTGATCTCACTGAGATAAAGCTATTTTGCAAAAAAGAATGAGCCAAAATTTCAACCTCTAGATGTGAAAAGCTGGGGAGACATACCCCAGTTCAGTCCCTATATACTACTATATAGAGTAAGTGAGGTAACACGAATGGACCTTTTGAAATTTCTGGGAATTCTCTATTAACTTTTAAAATCCTGTTGCCAACCGGCAGTTTTTTGGGAATTCTGTCGTCAAGCGGCAAATGTTGCCACTCAGGATAAGGTCAAAAACTACCGTATGTTGCCGTACAAGAGAAGTAAGAGTGTGCCTACAAAGTATTGACTCAAGGGGCTGAATACAAATGCAAGTCACAATTTTCAGACTTATGTTTTTAAGATATTTTCATGTATCATTTCCTTTACTCATAACATATGCTTGCTACTTTGTGTTGGTTTATCACATACAATCCCAATAAAATACCTTTAAGTTTGTGAGTGTTAATGGGAAAAAATGTGGAAACATTCATCGATTCTGATTTGCCTCTCTAGCAATCCTACAAGTAGTTCTCACTGAAGTTTAGCTTGGTCTTCCAGACCTTATTATGGCCTCCACTGCTTATGTTAACTGACATTTCTTAATTACATTTCAAACTGAGGAAAGAGTAACTTAAAAATGCTATATTGTTATAGCTAGGGATGGGCGAATCTACTAGCTAGGACTCGTTACTCGGCGAGTAGTAAGGGACTCGCAGGACTCGGTACTCTGCAAGTTTCCCAGCGATTACTCGCACAGCAACGAGTCCAATGCAAATCAATGGCAATCCTAGTTTTGTCAGAGACTCTGACAAAGCTAGGATTGCCATTGACTTGCATTGGTCTGATTACTGTGCAAGTAATCTCTGGGAAACTCGCAAAGTAACTGCTGTTACTTTGGGAGCTGAGTCCGGCTGTCTGCTCTGTGCAGGCTGCCGCAGCTCCAGGGTCCTAGAGCCCGCCTGCTCACAGAGAATGATGTAGCAGAGCTGCGATTGTTCTCAATCTGCTCATTCCCTGTGCATAGACATATATATCTATGCACAGGGGATGTAGCAGAGAGGACATCGCGTTTTGGACTACGTCGGACGGAAGAGGATTTTTTTAATTAAAGATGGAGTCCCTAATGGCTTTTTTTTTTATTTCTAATAAAAAATTTTCTCTGTGTTGTGTTTTTTTAACCCTTTATTGGAGATTCTTAGTGGCCGGGTCAAACGTGGCCTGATATTAAGAATCTCGGGCTTAATACCAGCTTGTATAACAAAGCTGGTATTAACCCCTTTATTACCCAGCGTGCCACCGCCACCAGGGCCGCTGGAAGAGCGGGGTTCAGCGCCAGAGGATGGCGCTTCAATGAACGCGCAATCTTCTGGGGGAGGCTGCGGGCTGCAATTTGCAGCGGGGGTGCCCAGAAAGCTTGTGCATCCCTGCGCTGCGCGGATTCCAGCCCCCAGCTGCTTAGCTGTACCTGGCTAAACATAGAAATTGCGCGGAGCGCCAGACATTTTTTTTTTATTATTTCATGAAATTCATGAAATAATAAAAAAAAAGGGCTCCCCTATATTCTTGTGTCCGGCCAGGTACAAATAGGCACCTGGGGGTTGGGGGCAGCCCGTCGCTGCCTGCTGGATCCGGCTGGTTCCAGAAATACGGCGAAGCCCACGTGAAATTTTTTTCTGACAAATCCATAAAACAATGTAAATAAAAGGGACTGCATCTTTATTAACCCCTGGACCATGGGCGAGGGGTTAATAAAGATGCAGTCCCTTTTTTAGGATTGTTTTATTGATTTTTCAGAAAAAGAATTACATGGGCTTCGCCGTATTTCTGGAACCAACCGGATCCAGCAGGCAGCGATGGGCTGCCCCCAACCCCCAGGTGCCTATTTGTACCTGGCCAGACACAAGAATATAGGGGAGCCCTTTTTTTTATTATTTCATGAATTTCATGAAATAATAAAAAAAAAATGCGTGGGGCTCCGCGCAATTTCTATGTCTAGCCAGGTACAGCTAAGCAGCTGGGGGCTGGAATCCGCAGCGCAGGGATGCCCAAGCTTTCTGGGCACCCCCCGCTGCAAATTGCAGCCCGCAGCCGCCCCAGAAGATGGCACGTTCTTTGAAGCACCATCCTCTGGCGCTGAACCCCGCTCTTCCAGCGGCCCTGGTGCGGTGGCACGCTGGGTAATAAAGAGGTTAGGGCCAGCTTTGTATTATCAGCTGGCCCTAAGCCCGAAATTTATGGTGGTCACGCCAATATTAGACATGACCGCCATAAATTTCTATTAAATTGTTTTAAAAAAAACACAACACAGAGAAAAATTTTTATTAGAAATAAAAAAAAAGCCATTAGGGACTCCACCTTTAATTAAAAAAATCCTCTTCTGTCCGACGTAGTCCAAAACGCGATGTCCTCTCTTCTACATCCCTGTGCATAGATATAGATGTCTATGCACAGGGAGTGAGCAGACTGAGAACAATCTCAGCTCTGCTACATCAGGCAGCAGGCGGGCTCTAGGACCCTGGAGCTGCGGCAGCCAGCACAGAGCAGACAGCCTGACTCCTTACTGTGCGAGTTTCCCAGCGATTACTTGCACAGTAAACGAGTCCAATGCAAGTCAATGGCAATCCTAGTTTTGTCAGAGTCTCTGACAAAACTAGGATTGCTTCAGGCTGAAGCTTCCGAGACACATCTGTGATTTGTAAATCGCACACTACTCGCTATTACTCGCTTCCCCATTCATTAACATTGGACTCGCTAGACTCGCAACGAGTAGCGAGTCCCGGGCTCGGACTCGCTAGAGTCAAGCAATTCCGAGTAATTTAGGACTCGCCCATCACTAGTTATAGCCTTCTACTGCTTTGTTGGCCACCAGCATTTTTGTTTTCCGAGTGCTAGGCAGCTGCTTATAACAACCAATGGCTGCTGTTTTTGGCAAAAGGTTATGTAAGCTAGGGGGAAGACAAGAACAAGCAGGATGTTATCCAATATTACTGGGATATAATTGTGTCAGAACCAAGCTTAAGGGGTTGTGTGAGACACAACCACTATCCAAGCATACACGGCTGCAGAGAATCACCCAAGTGTTATAAGAGCCTCGTGTGAGGGAGTAAAGCAGGTGGATGAAGGATCTTGCTGCCATAAAAGAATCACTGTCTCAGGAAAATTCCAAGCATCTTTGTTTCAATGAGAACAATAAAATCATTGATAAAAGATTCTTGGAACTTGCTGAGACATTGGTTCTTTGATGGCAGTGATGATCCCTCAGGCTATGGGGTACTCGGGAAACGGGCCCGTGCTGTCTCTCTGGGGTATCATGGTAGTCGTGACCCAGTCCCATGACCTGGGATCAGTCCAAAAAGGGGGTTATTTACAGGGAATTTGCTATGACGCCACCCGGGGTATGTGGTTAGTTGAACCACCGCTGCCGTATTCCTGCTGGGGACGGTGACTTGGGGCAGCGTGGATGGTAAGCCCTCCTTGGGTAGGGCTGAGGGTCCCCAGGGCAGGTGTAGTTGGGATGGATGGACCTGGTGAGGGATTGTGTTCAGGTCAGTTCACTTCAAAGCTGCCGCTCTCCAGCCAGTGTGCAGGGATGACAGTCTGTGGCTACTCAGGTGGGACTTTTCTGCAATGCTGGAAGTAAACAGTCTCAGGCAGTGATGAGCTTACTGGGTACTTTAGTTAAGGTCTTCAGCATCAGTTCAGCTGTCGGGCCCTTGTCCTCCCACCTTCTCAGCTGTGGGGTCTCTTTCAGTCTCTTTCTCCTTCCAGTCACCTCCAGGCTATGGAGTGGGCTTTCTCTCCTCGTGGCTATGCCTTACGGGATTCAAAAACCTCCTGGAAAGTCTCTCTCATTACTTCTGTTCTCTCTTTTCCTCTCTCTCTCTCAACCTTCCGTGCTGCCCCTGTGTGTTCCCGGGTTTTTATTGTGTTTGTCTCTCCACCCACTTGTCAGTGCTTTCCTATACTCCACCAACCCAACCTAAAGTCATAGGCGTAGGGTCGGTGTGTGCATCTGTGTGGGTGTGTTTCCAACCGTATTGCCTTACTTGGCTGCACTTTCCTATGTGACCACCTGGTCGCAGGGGCGCCACAGCAGCGCGATCTTTCATCCACCTGCTTCACTCCTTCACACGTGGCAAAAGCTTATAGGAGACTGGGTTTTTACAAAACTGTGAAAATTGCATCACCTGGCCTTTCCTAAAAATAATAGCAATAGTTAAATTTATGACTTTTAGAAATCTTGTCATCTTCAACTTAACTGTTCACAATAACAGTAATTTTGACTGGTGGTACCCAAACGTTTGCATGCCACTGTATACTACACTATGTGTGTATATATGCATATATATATATATATATATATATATATATATACTAGGTGGTGGCCCGATTCTAATGCATCGGGTATTCTAGAATATGTATGTAGTTGACATTCTGTGACTGACAGAACTTGTTCAGTCAACGTGAGTGAACTACATATATATATATATATATAGCAGCGCTATGGTATATGGTGGTACATTACAGCAGCATGTATAGCAGCACTATAGTATATTGCGGTACATTACAGTACATGTATAGCAGCACTGTGGTATATGGCGGTACATTACAGTACATGTATAGCAGCATTATAGTATATGGTGGTACATTACAGTACATGTATAGCAGCACTATAGTATATGGCAATACTCCGCTCCTCGCGGTCCCCGCTCCTCCACAGCAAAAGTAAAAAAATCCTCAGTGAGGATACTCACCTGTCCGCCGGCTTGCTCTACGCCTTGTCTTCTAGGTCCTATAGGCCTTTAGGACCTGTCATTGTCTGGGAAACCGATCAGCTGATCGGTCACATGACTGCTAACTGCCGGGGGGCAGGATGGTGACGGGGGGAGGGGGGCTGGATTGTGTCGGGGGGCAGGATGGAGACGGCGGGGGGCAGGATGGAGGCGGAGGGGGGCAGAATGGAGGCGGAGGGGGGGCAGGATGGAGGCAGAGGGGGGCAAGATGGAAGCAGAGGGGGGGGCAGGATGGAGGCGGAGGGGGGCAGGATGGAGGCGGAGGGGGGGCAGGATGGAAGCGGAGAGGGGGCAGGATGGAAGTGGAGGGGGGGCAGGATGGAGGGAGCGGGGCAGGATGGAGGGAGCGAGGTAGGATGGAGTGAGAGGGGCAGGATGGAGCCGGAGGAGCAGGATGGTGGGAGCAGGGCAGGATGGAGCGAGCGGGTAGGATGGAGCCAGAGGAGCAGGATGGAGCCGGAGGGGCAAGATGGAGCTGGATGAGCAGGATGGTGAAGGGTGGAAGGTTTGGGGGGGCCAGGATGGAGCCGAGGGGGGCAGGATGGAGCCGGGGGGGGCAGGATGGAGGCAGGTGGGCAGGATGGAGCCGGGGGCAGGATGGAGCCGGGGGGGCAGGATGAAGGTAGGGGGGCAGGATGAAGCCAGCAGGGCAGGATGGAGGCTCGGTGGTCAGCGCAGAATGGAGGCTCGGTGGTCAGTGCATGACGGAGGCTGGGTTGTCAGTGGTATGCGGTGGCTCGGTGGTCAGCGGTGTGCGGTGGCTCGGTGGTCAGTGGTGTGCGGTGGCTCGGTGGTCAGCAGTCTGCGGTGGCTCGGTGGTCAGCAGTGTGCGGTGGCTCGGTGGTCAGCAGTGTGCGGTGGCTCAGTGGTCAGCAGTGTGCGGTGGCTCGGAGTTCAGCAGTGTGCGGTGGCTCGGTGGTCAGCAGTGTGCGGTGGCTTTGTGGTCAGCAGTGTGCGGTGGCTCGATGGTCAGCAGTGTCCGGTGGCTGGGTGATCAGCTCTGTGCGGTGGCTGGGTGGTCAATGCTGTGCGGTGGCTGGGTGGTCAGTGCTGTGCGGTGGCTGGGTGCTCAGTGCTGTGCGATGGCTGGGTGGTCAGTGCTGTGCTGTGGCTGGGAGGTCAGCGCTGTGCGGTGGCTGTGTGGTCAGCGCTGTGCGGTGGCTGGGTTGTCAGTGCTGTGCGGTGGCTCGGTGGTCAGTGGTGTGCGGTGGCTGGGTGGTCAGCGGTGTGCGGTGGCTGGGTGGTCAGCGGTGTGCGGTGGCTGGGTGGTCAGCACTGTGCGGTGGCTGGGTGGTCAGTGCTGTGCGGTGGCTGGATGGTCAGCGCTGTGCGGTGGCTGGATGGTCAGCGCTGTGCGGTGGCTGGATGGTCAGCGCTGTGTGGTGGCTGGGTGGTCAGCGCTGTGCGGTGGCTCGGTGGTCAGCGGTGGCTCAGTGGTCAGCAGTATTCGGTGGCTGGGTGGTCAGCGGTGTGCGGTGGCTGGGTGGTAAACGTGCGGTGGCTGGGTGGTCAGCGGTGTGCGGTGGCTGGGTGGTCAGCGGTGTGCGGTGGCTGGGTGGTCAGCGTGTGTGTGGTGGCTGGGTTGTCATCGGTGTGTGGTGGCTGGGTTGTCAGCGAAGTGCGGTGGCTGGGTGGTCAGCGGAGTGCAGTGGCTGGGTGGTCAGCGCTGTGCGGTGGCTGGGTGGTCAGTGCTGTGCGGTGGCTGGGTGGTCAGCGCTGTGCAGTGGCTGGGTGGTCAGCGCTGTGCGGTGGCTGGGTGGTCAGTGCTGTGCGGTGGCTGGGTGGTCAGTGCTGTGCGGTGGCTGGATGGTCAGCGCTGTGCGGTAGCTGGGTGGTCAGCGCTGTGCGGTGGCTCGGTTTTCAGTGCTGTGGGTGGCTGGGTGGTCAGCACTGTGGGTGGCTGGGTGATCAGCGCTGTGCGGCGGCTGGGTGGTCAGCGGTGTGTGGTGGCTGGATGGTCAGCGGTGGCTGGGTGGTCAGCGGTGTGCGGTGGCTGGGTGGTCAGCAGTGTGCGGTGGCTGGGTGTTCAGCGGTGTGCGTGGCTCAGTGGTCAGTGGTAGCTAGGTGGTCAGTGCTGTGGGTGGCTGGGCGGTCAGCGGTGGCTGGGTGGTCAGCGGTGACACACACACACACATATACACACATAAACACACACATATATACACACACACACCGCACTGTCCGCTATACTTACCACCTGTGACTTCCCCGCCGCCTGGATCCTCAGTCCTCCTTGACGGCGACAGGACTTTATCCAATATGGCGTCCGGGAAGTCTCACGTGACGTAGCATACCGTTACATCCTGACGGAAGTAGCCGTAGGATTTTATTATAATAGATATACATATATATATATAAAAATAAATAAATAAATACATATATAAATACATATATATATATATATATATACAGGGGTTGGACAAAATTATGGAAACACCTGGAAAAATCAACAAAAGTTGGTTTAATATGTTGTAGGTCCACCTTTTGCGGCGATTACAGCCTTAATACGTATGGAATAGGTATGGAATCATACAAGGTGAAATCATTGGCCTGGCGGATCTCCATGAAATAGCACCCCAGATCATCACAGAACCTCCGCCATGTTTTACGGTTGGGAGAAGGCAGTCTGGATGGAATACTTCTTTCGGATGTCTCCAAACATACACTTGGCCGGAGGTTGGAAAATGGGGTAAACTATGATTCGTTTGAGAATATCACATGTTTCCACTGCTCGAGGGACCAATTCTGGAGGTTTCTACACCACTCTAAATGCTTGGAAACATTTCTCATTGAGAGCAGCGCTTTTCTAATTGCAGCTCTTCCGTGGAATCCAGATTTGTGCAGCTACCGACGAACAGTTTTTGTGGACACTGGGTTCTGTAGGTGTTCATTGACCTCAGCAGTGATTTTCGGAGCCGTGGTCTTGCGATCCTCTCACAATTCACTTTAGAGTCAGACGGTCTCTCCCAGTCAACTTTGACTTTCGGCCGGACCTGTGCTTTCCTGCGGACATTTTTCCTTCTCTTTCAAACGAAGTCATTACATTGGAGACAGTACCTCTTGACACGCCAAGCATTCGGGCACTTTCTGCTACACTAGCGCCAGCCATACGAGCACCAACAATTTGGCCTTTTTGAAGATCCGAAAGGTCTGCCATTGGTATCAGGTTCTCATCAATGTTCTTACAATTCAGCAAAACAAACATTTAATTTACACACCCATATCACTTAACACAAATAATCAGCCACAAAACATTAACATATGTCACGGTTTGCATGTTTATAGCATGTTCGAAGATTATGATGTCAAAATGTTAGGTGTTTCCATTATTTTGTCCAACCCCTGTATATATGTGTATATATATATATATATATATATATATATATATATATATATATATACTAGCTGGGTGCCCGATGCACATGCATCGGGATTCTAGAAGAGCAAGTCTCTGACTCGCAATGGACGCTTCGCGGCCAATGCTTCGCGCTGCTAAGGCGACTCGCCATGCCCGCTGCGCGGGCATAGCGAGTCGCCTTAGAACTGCTCGCAATGGCCGCTGCACGGCCAATGCTTCGGGCTTATCCACATGACCACGCTGACTCGCAGTGCGAGTGGACTCAGAAGGGGCAAAAAACCCATTCGCAATTATATAATAGATATATATATATATATGTATAAAAATATACTGTATATTCCAATTCCACTTTCATTCATTCATCCGTGTCTGACTAGTGGACGCCATGTGAACTATTTTCCTCCAGGCTTCTCTGTTTGACACAGCATTCTTCAGTTCTCTGATGTTCATTCCTGTGTCTGCCATGATGGCGTCTAGCCAATGGGTCTTAGCTCTTCTTCTACTGCCACTAACCATACTAAGCTTTTGTCCTTGTTGGGGAATTTACTCTCGTCACATACCAAGACAGTTTCTGTTTTATAACTTTTCCCACCAGGGGCATCTGAGGAATGACATGTTCCAGAACAGCCTTATGTGTGATCTTGGCTGTCCACTGGATTTATAAGAGTCTCCTTCAACACCATGGTTCAAAAAAAATTGATCTTTCTTTGATCAGCCCTTGTCAAAGTTCACGTCTCGCACCAGTACAACATGATTAGGAATATAATGGCAGTGACGAATCATCGTTTGGTGGTGATCGAGATTTCCTTGCACTTCCTCAATTGCTCCATGTTCATTATTGCCACATGACTCATTGCAAGACACCACTTGATTTCAGCTGTAGAGCCGCCATTACAATCAATGAGGGACTCCAGGAAGATGAAACTGTCTACAGTCTACTATCTATTTTTTCATTGTCGATCTTCAAATAATAATATTTATTCATTTATATAGCGCTATTAATTCCACAGCACTTTACATACATCAGTAATGCTGTCCCCATTGAGGCTCACAATCTAAACATCCTATCAGTATGTGTTTGAAATGCAGGAGGAAACCCACACAAACACAGCGAGAACATATAAATTCCTTGCAGATTCCTTGGAGGGAAATGAATCTCAGAACCTCAGTGCTGCAAGGCTGCAGTGCTAACCACTGGACCACTGTGCCACCCAATTCACCTTTTTGTGGGTGGTAGTCATTATCTTGGTCTTCTTCAAATTCTGATGCAAAACAAACTTCTTGCTTACTTCACTGAACTTTCCCTGATCCTTTATTGTAGCAAAAATAGGTGGGTTGACCACAAATCAATTAAAAAATAACCTTTAATTATGGTGATTAAAATTAACACACAACAACAATAGTTAAAAACAAAAATAATACAAGTGTCCAACCTTTGGTCCCAAGTGACTACAAAGCTCAAATGAGTCAATAGGGTAGACACACCTTAAGATCACTTACATGCACAAAGGGTCAAAAATAGACCTCTATAGGCTTTTTCTATACTTTACAATGACAGCCGCCGACTCCTGGGTTTGCAGGAGTACACTACGTACTTTGCGTAGGCACCAGGCACAAGACAGCATCCTTTATAAGGAGTTGTCCCTGGTGCTTACGCCATTTCTGTAGTCTAGAGGCTGCTGTCCTGGGTGCTGAAATCATTTACAGTAGTTCTATGGCCGTGCGGTGCCCATAGAACTAAACGTAAATGATTTCAGCACCCAGGACAGCAGCCTCTAGACTGCAGAAATGGCGTAAGCACCAGGGACAACTCCTTATAAAGGATGCTGTCCTGCTCCGGATCACACATTATAAGCAATCCGGTTACCATATGCGGGGTTAGGGACACATATTTGGTGAAAAATGTGTCTGAAGGTACTTGCAATTATAATTCGCAATATGCCTTGCAAATGTCACCCTAGCCAATGGTAGTGAACAATGCACTTGTTTGTGCTTAAACAACTATTTTGCTGAATATGTGTGTCAATTAGCAGCCTCAGAGATGTTCGGTCATATATATAGCCATTTTTAAGTAGAAAAATTGGAAAGGTCTCAGCAACTTTCTGGAGACATTCTACTTTATGCTGTAAGAAAACACAATCTTCATCCTGGGTTGGGAACTTTTTAGGCAATGTCATCACATTCACATTTGCATTGTTTATATCAGCTAATTCTTTAGCGCATACATCTCAATGCGTTTCTATGGTCCTCATGTCATCAGAGGATAGTTGAAAACAATGGCTTTCCGTTTTTACACTACACAGGCATTAGTGTAAGATGTCTAAAAAGTGCTGTCTGTCATAGCCTCATGACTTAGCGGCAGGGACTCAGATCCCGAAGTGCCAGACATGTCCCCCTGCTTAAGCCATTACATGTCCGGGCCCATCTGAAGTTTGCTAGAGAGCATTGGAATGATCCAGAAGAGTATTGGGAGAACGTCATATGGTCAGATGAAATCAAAGTAGAACTATTTGGTAGAAACACAACTCATCGTGGAGGAGAAAGAATGCTGAGTTGTATCCAAAGAACACCATACTTATGGTGAAGCATGAGGGTGGCAACATCATACTTTGGGGCTGTTTCTCTGCCAAGGGACAAGGACGGCCATGTTCACACTCACCTGCGTTTTTGGCATTCTCTGCGTTTTTCTGCAGTTTTCCAAAAACGCAGGTGCGTTAACGCAGGGTACATTTGAGTGTACATGCGTTTTTCACCTGCACTTGCGTTTTTTTCCGCCAGTCCAAAAAACGCTGCATGCAGTGTTTTTTTGGGTGCTGGAAAAAAACGCAGGTGTGGTTTTCCAGAAACGCATGCGTTAACGCAGGTGCCTATATGTGCCCTGCGTTAATGCATGCGTTTCCCATAGGGCCCCATGTTAAAAAAACGCATGCGTTTTCTAAAAAACGCATGCGTTTCTATAACATGGGGCCCTATGGGAAACACATGCGTTAGGCATATAAAGGCACCCTGCGTTAACGCTTGCGTTTTTGCCTGCATTTTTGAGGAAAAAATGACAAAGTCCAAAAGGGTTTCTAATCCCTTTTGTAGCACTCTTAAACAAACGCATGTGGTTTTAGGAGTGCTAAAAAAAAACGCAAATTGTGTGTGAACAATGCCGACGATTGATCCCTGTACATGAAAGAATGAATGGGGCTACGTATCAGTGCAAACCTCCTTCCAGCAAGCCCATTGAAGATGAAACGTGGCTGGGTCTTTCAGCATGACAATGATCCCAAGCACACCACCAGGGCAATGAAGCAGTGGCTTTGTAAAAAGCATTTCAATGTCCTGGAGTGGCCTTGCCAGTCTTCAGATCTAAACCCCATAGAAAGTTGAAAGTCTGTGTTGCCCAGCGAGAGCCCCAAAACATCACTGCTCTAGAGGAGATCTGCATGGAGGAATGGGCCAACATACCAACAACAGTGTGTGCCAACCTTCTAAGACTTACAGAAAACGTTTGACTAGTGATGGGCGAATCCTAAATTACTCGGAATCGCTTGACTCTAGCGAGTCCGAGCCCGGGACTCGCTACTCGTTGCGAGTCTAGCGAGTCCAATATTAATGAATGGGGAAGCGAGTAATAGCGAGTAGTGTGCGATTTACAAATCACAGATGTGTCTCGGAAGCTTCAGCCTGAAGCAATCCTAGTTTTGTCAGAGACTAGGATTGCCATTGATTTGCATTGGACTCGTTTACTGTGCAAGTAATCGCTGGGAAACTCGCACAGATAAGAGTCCTGCTGTCTGCTCTGTGTGCTGGCTGCCGCAGCTCCAGGGTCCTAGAGCCCGCCTGCTGCCTGATGTAGCAGAGCTGAGATTGTTCTCAGTCTGCTCATTCCCTGTGCATAGACATCTATATCTATGCAAAGGGATGTAGCAGAGAGGACATCACGTTTTGGACTGCGTCGGACGGAAGAGGATTTTTTTAATTAAAGATGGAGTCCCTAATGGCTTTTTTTTTTTATTTCTAATAAAAAATTTTCATTGTGTTGTGTTTTTTTAACCCTTTATTGGAGATTCTTAGTGGCTGGGTCAAACGTGGCCTGACATTAAGAATGTCTGGCTTAATACCAGCTTGTATAACAAAGCTGGTATTAACCCCTTTATTACCCAGCGTGCCACCGCCACCAGGGCCGCTGGAAGAGCGGGGTTCAGCGCCAGAGGATGGCGCTTCAATGAACGCGCCATCTTCTGGGGCGGCTGCGGGCTGCAATTTGCAGCGGGGGGTGCCCAGAAAGCTTGGGCATCCCTGCGCTGCGGATTCCAGCCCCCAGCTGCTTAGCTGTACCTGGCTAGACATAGAAATTGCGCGGAGCCCCACGCATTTTTTTTTAATTATTTCATGAAATTCATGAAATAATAAAAAAAAAGGGCTCCCCTATATTCTTGTGTCCGGCCAGGTACAAATAGGCACCTGGGGGTTGGGGGCAGCCTGTCGCTTCCTGCTGGATCCGGCTGGTTCCAGAAATACGGTGAAGCCCATGTAATTTTTTTTCTGAAAGATCAATAAAACAATCCTAAAAAAGGGACTGCATCTTTATTAACCCCTCGCCCATGGTCCAGGGGTTAATAAAGATGCAGTCCCTTTTATTTACATTATTTTATGGATTTGTCAGAAAAAAATTTCGCGTGGGCTTCGCCGTATTTCTGGAACCAGCCGGATCCAGCAGGCAGCGACGGGCTGCCCCCAACCCCCAGGTGCCTATTTGTACCTGGCCGGACACAAGAATATAGGGGAGCCCTTTTTTTTTTATTATTTCATGAATTTCATGAAATAATAAAAAAAAAATGTGTGGGGCTCCGCGCAATTTCTATGTCTAGCCAGGTACAGCTAAGCAGCTGGGGGCTGGAATCCGCAGCGCAGAGAGGCCCAAGCTTTCTGGGCACCCCCCACTGCAAATTGCAGCCCGCAGCCGCCCCAGAAGATGGCGCGTTCATTGAAGCGCCATCCTCTGGCGCTGAACCCCGCTCTTCCAGCGGCCCTGGTGGCGGTGGCACGCTGGGTAATAAAGGGGTTAATACCAGCTTTGTTATACAAGCTGGTATTAAGCCCGAGATTCTTAATGTCAGGCCACGTTTGACCCAGCCACTAAGAATCTCCAATAAAGGGTTAAAAAAACACAACATAGAGAAAAATTTTTATTAGAAATAATAAAAAAAAGCCATTAGGGACTCCATCTTTAATTAAAAAAATTCTCTTCCGTCCGACGTAGTCCAAAACGCGATGTCCTCTCTGCTACATCCCCTGTGCATAGATATAGATGTCTATGCACAGGGATGAGCAGACTGAGAACAATCGCAGCTCTGCTACATCATCTCTGTGAGCAGGCGGGCTCTAGGACCCTGGAGCTGCGGCAGCCTGTACAGAGCAGACAGCTGGACTTGGCTCGCAAAGTAACAGCAGTTACATTGCGAGTTTCCCTGCTATCACTGGCACAGTAGCCGAGTCTAATGCAAGTCACTGGCAATCCTAGTTTTGTCACCGTCTCTGACAAAACTAGGATTGATATTGATTTGCATTGGACTCGTTGCTGTGCGAGTAATCGCTGGGAAACTCGCCGAGTACCGAGTCCTGCGAGTCCCTTACTACTCGCCGAGTAACGAGTCCTAGCGAGTAGATTCGCCCATCCCTACGTTTGACCTCTGTCATTGCCAACAAATGATATATAACAAAGTATTGAGATGAACTTTTGTTATTGACCAAATACTTATTTTTCATCAAAATGTAAAAAAAATTTCATTCCAAATCAGACAATGTGATTTTCAGGATTTGTTTTCTCCTTTTGTCTCTCATAGTTGAGGTCTATCCATGATGTCAATTACAGGACAACCTCATCTTTTTAAGTTTGAAAACTTGCACAATTGGTGGCTGACTAAATACACACATATATACAGTGGGGAAAAAAAAGTATGTGTAAGTCCTTGTGCACACATACCTGCGTTTTTGGCACTTTCTGTGTTTTTTTGCAGCTTTAAAAAAGTGCAGATGCGATAACGCATGGTACACTTAAGTGTAGCTGCGTTTTTTAGCTACACCTGCTTTTTTTTTTCCCATTCCAAAAAACACTGCATGCAGCGTTTTTTTGGGTGCTGTAAAAAAACGCAGGGGTTGTTTCCAAAAACGCATGCGTTTTTTTTACTATGGAGCCCTATGGGAAACGTATGCGTTAACGCAGGGCACATATAGGTACCTGCGTTAATGCATGCATTTCCACATATTCGTTTTTAATGAAAAAATGACAAAATTAAAAAACTTCAGAAAAACGTTCAGACCCACAGGGGACACTATTTGGCACACTTAGAAAAACTGCTAGTTTTTCTAACTGTTAAAAAAACACATAGGTGTGTGTGAACAAGGCCTATGATGTGACCCCTTGCATTACGTGACCCGCCGCATGGTAATATGTGTGTGTGTATGACGTGGCGCACCGCGTGTGTATATCTGTATATGGGTGTATAATGTGACCCGCTGCATGTATATATGTGTATGTATGTGTATATATGTGTGAGTGTGTATATGACGTGATCCGCCGCTTGTGTATATGTGTATATATGTGTGTGTATAATGTGACCCGCCACATGTGCATGTGTATATATGTGTGTGTATGTGTGCATGACGTGACCTGTGTGTATGTGTGCATGACGTGACCTGCCACGTCACGTCATAGACATACATATACATACACACACACACACACACATATATATATATATATATATATATATATATATATGTATATATATATATATTCACATATGTGGCGCCCCTGTGACTAGGCGCCACAGAGTGGTATTACACTTATTATATAGATGTAATATTATTTGTAAGTGAACCAGTACTTGGTAAATCCCAGATAGGTGGGGGCAGAGCTTAGGATAGAGGAAGAGTGACAGTTGACAGTTTACCTCAGACGGTGCTGGGAAGGCAGACAGAGTGGTCAGGCCTGGAAGCCCAGCTGAGTGGAGGGTACCCCATCTTTAAGTGGGGACCCAGGGCAGAAGGCAACGGGCCAGGACTGGTAGGAGCCGGCTGGTCACGTTGAGGGAGCACTGGCGACACGGACAACCGAGGCAGCCAGGAGTTCAACCCTGACTGCAAAACCGACAAGCTGCAGGCCCAACAGAACCGGATTGCTGACAGCCCAACAAAGGTACCTCACCCCTCAAGCCCAAAAGACGGTTCTACACTTGAGGTGGAGGACTGAATCCCGGTGGCGGAGGGGAAACTTGTGCGTTCCTGCTGTTCCCATCTGCACCGGTACAGGTCCAGATAAGCCTTCTAGATACAGACTGCAGGACAGGCGGGTGAGCTCTGCAAGGGTGGGAAAGATTGAGAAAGGAAGAGAGAAGTTAACCCTGAAAGACAAAGAGAGGACATCTAGAGACTCCATAAGGGAAACCCTGAGCTGGCAACATCCACCTTGTAAACCAAACTGTACCGTGTCTTGTTTATGCCATCAGCCGGTACTGAGTAACATGGAGTTAAACTTGAACTGGTTTCCGTTATTTTTCCCGCCGCAGCCTGAAGGGCTCAGCAGCAGCAGCTCAGCAGAGGGGTAAGAACTGCAGCACCACCATCTCCATCACTGTCCTCCCTCACCGTCTCCCTACAATAGCTGCCCTGAGGTAAAGCTCCACTTGTGGGGAGTTGTACCACACTTTGCTGCCCCAACCATCACCTCAGCAGCCAGCCGGCAGCGCTGGTACCATCTTACCGGACCCTACAGGTGGCGTCACGATCCCCTGTAAATAACCCCTTTTATTCCCCATCATCAACATCTACCATAGTTGATCACCAGGGCACGGCACCAGGATTCCGTCCATCCATTCAGCAGACCTGGTGACCGAGTACCCCATCCCTTCTGCCCCTGGCTGAATCACATACATATTTGGCGAGTAACATTAATTGCACACACACTCTCATATATATACATACACACACATATTTAATCACATACACACACAGCGGGTCCTGTGATATACACATGGATATGTACATGCAGCAGATCACATCATACACTCACACATATATACATATACATACATGCATACTCACACATTTACATACACACACATATATAACGAAAAAACTGCACAGCACTCACAGACCAGTGTGAACTGGTGCAAGCAGGGACACAGAGATATAATATATTATAGTAGAAAAAATTCCTTGCAGCACACAGCTATCACCAATGTTGCATAATGCTATAAGCCATGTGGTTGAGAAAAAAGTTTAAAAACTTACGTTTTTCTGAAAAAACTCAAAATCTTTGAATTAAAAGATAAGATTTTGAGTTTTTTCAGAAAAACGTAAGTTTTTAAACTTTTTTCTCAACCACATGGCTTATAGCATTATGCAACATTGGTGATAGCTGTGTGCTGCAAGGAATTTTTTCTACTATATACACACACAATATATATATATATATATATACAAATGTGCATGTAAACACGCAGCAGGTCACGTCATACACAAACATATACTGTATACATATACACATACACACATATACACACGCAGCAGGTCATGTCATACACACATAGATAAACACATAAATAGACACATATACATACATACATTTACATACACATGCACATATACACACACATATTGTATATACATACAGACATATACACACACATTGGTGTTTGTCCCCCCTTGCCGCTCCATCTCCCACCTCGCCGCTCTGTTCTCATCCCTGCACAGTTTTACCGTTGGAGGTTGAATGCTCACGGAGGAGAATCTGTGCGGAGCAGGTCCTGTGACAGGGCGGACTTACGTGACCTCATCATGTCAAACAGGCCATGTCACATGACCCACACCACACAGATTCTCCTCCGTAAGCATCCAGCCTGCATTAGTAATACCGGGCGGGGGTGAGAACAGAGTGGTCATGAGGGAAAGAGCGGCGAGGGGGGAGGAGAGAAACAGAGCAGCGGGGAAAGCAGGAAGCAGCACTACTAGTGGCTGTCATATTGGAATATGCATCACAGAATCTTATCAGTACCAATTGCCATCTTCTATCTCAGTAATGTAACATTCTGTCTTCACTGAATACTGATTTTACCCATGATTTGAGAATATTCTCAATGAATGATCAGTCCAAGAGGAGAAATACCGTATATACTCGTGTATAAGCCGACCCCCCTACTTTTGCCCCCAAAACCTGGGAAAATCTATTGACTCGCGTATAAGCCGAGGGTGGACCCCAGCACAGGTATACAGCCCCCAGCAGTGGTATACAGGCCCCAGCAGTATGATATACAGCAGGCCCCAGTGGTATATACAGCAGCCCCAGTGGTATTGCAGCCCCTATATACAGCAGCTCCAGTGGTATTGCAGCCCCAGTGGTGTATACAGCAGCCCCTATATACAGCAGCCCCAGTGGTATTGCAGCCCCAGTGGTATTGCAGCCCCTATATACAGCAGCCCCAGTGGTATTGCAGCCCCAGTGGTATTGCAGCCCCTATATACAGCAGCCCCAGTGGTATTGCAGCCCCAGTAATGCAGGGCCCCTATATACAGCAACCCCAGTGGTATTGCAGCCCCAGTGGTATTGCAGCCCCTATATACAGCAGCCCCAGTGGTATTGCAGCCCCAGTAATGCAGGGCCCCTATATACAGCAGCCCCAGTGGTATTGCAGCCCCAGTGGTATTGCAGCCCCTATATACAGCAGCCCCAGTGGTATTGCAGCCCCAGTGGTATTGCAGCCCCTATATACAGCAGCCCCAGTGGTATTGCAGCCCCAGTAATGCAGGGCCCCTATATACAGCAGCCCCAGTGGTAGTATACAGGCAGCCTCAGTAATGCAGGGCCCCCCCCTCATGCTCCGGTCTCCTGTAAAGCAAATTATACTTATCAGTGCCCGCTGCCGTCCGCGCCCGCATCTGCCGACATCCCGATCCTCCGTCTTCATGCATCTTCTTCCTGTTTCCTGTGCGCGTCGCTGGTAATGACGTCATTGCCTGCGACGCGCACAGAAGCAGGAAGAAGATGAATGAAGATGGAGGATCGCATGTCGGCAGCGGCGGGCGCGGACGGCAGCGGGCACTGATAAGTATAACTTGCTTTACAGGTGACCGGAGCATGAGGGGGGGGCCCTGCATTACTGGGGATGCGGGGGCTGCTGTATACCGCTGTATACAGCAGCCCCCGCACTGACTCGCGTATAAGCCGAGGGGGGTACTTTTCAGCCCAATTTTTGGGCTGAAAAACTCGGCTTATACGCGAGTATATACGGTAAGCAGATTTTCTCTGATAAAATATATTACAAAGCTTTTCATTTTCATGTGTATTATTAATTTAGGAAGTAAAAAATAGATGGTTACTCTTTATTTGGCAAGTATATGCTAAAATATTACTTTATTCTTTCTTATCTAATTTGTATTTTTTCCTAAGTTTGGTATTTTTTTTCATACAACATTTATTTTAAGTGTACGTCCCCAAAAGGGAAGCAACCACCAGTAAATCAGTGCAGCAGGTGATTGATGTGTGCAGCATGACATCACTATTGGGCTTTCTTTTATTCGTCCCCTGTGGGCTAGTCTTTGCTGTTAGCTGAAACCCTCCCTCTCGTCTAGACTGATCAGGTGGAGGGGTTTGACTTACAGCAGAAAGACAAGCCCACAGGGGAGGAATAAATTAAAAAAAACATATAGTGACGTCATGCTGCCCATGTCAATCACCTGCTGCATACCACTAAATCCTTTGAGAGGGAATACATAAAAAGCATTTACATTTTATTTCTTTTCAGTTTTATAATCCTAACTGTGGCATTATTTCTTTCTCCATTTACAGGGAAAAATACCACTCATGTGATAATATTCTGTGAAGTAGGGCACTAATGTGAGAACTTGACCAATATCAACTATCTGATCATTAACAAAAGAAAAGTCTACTTAAAACACCAGAATAGAAGATGTCTGTTGATACCATGAGGACCTATGTACATATTCCTTGTCTGCATGACTTCCATAATTTTATTTCCCACTATGGACGTAAAACCTATTTCCAATTTTTGGAGGGTGTGCCGGTATCTGAAGCATTGTTGAATTCCTCCCTCAATGATGTCAATGTTTCCTACCATTTATATTGAAAATAAAGGGTCTTTTATCCCGTCCCTAGAAAGTGATAAATGCTTTTACTGCTGCTGTTCTAATAGGAGACCATTAGTTGTGTCCATAATGCTAAGAATAACATCATATCTGGATGTTTAATAGCAGAACGCTTCCCTCCAAACCTTTAACCGGGCTTTGCTGACACCTCGTATAGGAAAACATGAGAGCACATTACCATGGATTCTGCTTTCTATATCCACTGAATGCACCATTAGAATTATATCACGTCTTCCAGGATAATGAGAGAGATGGCTACAGACGCAGCAATGCTGACTATCATCTGTACTAACAGGGACAGCAAAGATGTGATAGTAATGACACCATCATCGTTTTATTGAAGTGCATTGTAAAAGCCAGAAGACTTTTTATGGCTACAGACGGCTTAAGGGGCATTTATACTGCAAGATAAACCTGAACGAGCATTTTATAACTATTTTACCATATAAACAGTTGTCGATCACCCGATGAGTGAGCACAACGCTTGTCCATCAGGTAACATCATCTTTAGGGGCCCGTGATCGGGATTGGCAGCGTTTTACATGTAGAGTATTTTTGTTGTGTCCAAAACGCAGCATTGTATAGTACAAAAAAAATATAGAAATCCTGTGTCCAGATGTGCAGATGTCAGCGTTTTCGACTGCTACGTTAGTGGTGCAGAAAGTGTATCCAGAAAATAATGAGCGTCAATTATTGCTCCGTTTCTCTGGTGCACTTTCTAAACCACCAACATTCCAATGCTTACTCTCTCTGGTGATCCCACGGTGAGCCCCGGCGATGTCTTCTTCCTGGGCATTGGCAGGACCTGTGGGTACAGTATGGACAGGACCTGTTCATGTGACTCAGCTGAGAGAGTCACATGGTGCAAGGTCCTGTAGGTACTCGTACTACGCACAGACAGTAACTGCTGATGCCCGGAAGGAAGACCTCACCGGAGCTCACCGTGGGATCGCCGGAGAGGGTAAGAAAGTGTGCATGTGTGTCTCTGTCTTTTTGTTTGTCTGTGTCCTCCAAAGATGGAGCAAAAAAGCAATAGAAACAGATGATGCGTTTGTGATTTTTTGCAAAAAGAGGATCCATTTTTGGTGCAGTAATTGTACCAAAAATGGATCAACAAAAACAGATCACAAATGCTCTGTGTGAATGAGGTCTTATGCAGCAAAAAAGATAATCATCCTATGTAAACAAGATTCATACTGCTCAGAGCAATGGCAGCCTATGTGTGCTAAGTCTGGCTTCACACCACTTTTTTTAGATCCGTGTGTATCCATTTTGAAACGGATAGGCAGGGATCCTGTTTTGTCTCCCATGTACAGTATCCCTATGGTACCGTATTGGTCATATACTGTATGGCCATTTGTGTGAATTCAGGCCAGGATTAGTTTGTGTCCTATTTTTTCCGGGAACCAGAATCGGAGACTGCACCATTTTTGGCGCACCAGACAAAAAAGGACAGAAACGAATCCGGCGTAGTTCCGTATCATCCTTCAAAGAACATGATCCACACAAACAGGCAACAAACATGATGTGAAGGGGGCCTAAAGGCCCAGTCACACATAACGACGCACCAGCGATCCCGATAACGATATGCCGAGATCGCTAGTGCGTCATTTATCACATCGCTGGTAAGATGTCAAACAGGCATCTCACCAGTGATGTGAAAAATGACGCACCAGCGGTCCAGAATTATACCGAGGTCGTTGGGAATTGTCACTCCATAGCGTAGCATTGAGATCATTGGTCATTGTCCCACAACGATGTAGCGCTCCCAGCGGGAGCACAACGACGTAGAAATGATCCTGAGCAGTGTGTAACGATCATCGATCTGACAGCAGGGGCCAGATCGTTGGTGCATGTCACACATAACGAGATCGCTAACGGGATCGCTATTGCATCACAAAATCTGTGACACAACAACGATTTTGTTAGCGATCTCGTTATGTGTGACAGGGACTTAAGTGATGTTGTATAGATTGCTCAGTGAGCATCATTTGACTTGGTCTGCAGTCAAACCACCACCAATTGATAAAAGCCTATTTGCTCCCAATAGTCACCCCCAGGGAAACATGACAATTCACTATTGCAGGTTTATTAGAACTTATCCAGGTACATTATTTTTCACTATTAAGAGCACGTATATCATGGTCAGAAAATCGGCAGATACTCATGACTATAAATTGGGAGAAATCATAGATAAAAATAACTGGGCTAAATTAGTACAAAATATACGGGGCCTGGAACGCATGCTACATAGATGAACAGTTTTTTGGCCGCATTGTGTGAAGATGTTGTATACTGCAACGTAATATTTGCAATGGCAAAGAAACAAAATTAGCGTTTGTGATTGGGTATAAATAGAGTTTAATTTGTAGGATTATATAGAAATTTTTGCGGCATATTTACATTCAGATAATACAAGAATTAAACGAAAACAACAATAGAAAATAAAGTGTTCTAGATAGAGTATTACACAGACAATGAAGCCTGTGATTATTAACTTAACCTTCAAATGTTCTTGATGTTGCAAGCACTTTATTGTTTGAAGTTTAGAAGTCAGAGTCCCTACAGAGAGGTATGGATTCAATAGAAAGCATAGACTATAGCTCCATACTCCACCTTGTGTGGGTGTTCCTGTTGCCCTAGTTGCAGAGTCTTAGTGGGACTTTTTATTGTGGGGGTTCTCAGAACCCAAATTATGTAAAGGCAATTAAAGTACAGTATATGAAAAGGCCGCAATGTCCTACTTTGATGAGACCCAAGACGGCTCTGTACATGTGTGCGTATGTTCCCACGCACGTAATGACTTCATGCTTATGCGGAACCCTCCAAGGCCTCATTAGACCCTGTAGTCTCGCCCTAGTATTTTAGTGTGAGTGGTGGTGATAAAAACATTAAGTAAAAGCTGGACAAATGGTGGTGAGCAGTGGAGGGGTCAAAGAGGTAAGCGGTGAGTATAAGTTTTTGCATTTTACCTTTATTATGCCCTGGGGTTTTTAGACATATGAATTGGAGTTCTGTAAATTGATCTCTCATCTCTTATAATTATTATGACTAATTTTCGACAATGAAATCCGAAAGTATAGGATTAAAAATATCCTTTCAAACTTACCGCTATGGTTGACCAAATGGTATCGGCAATGTGTTCAGTGCGGCCTTTAAACTGAGTGTTAATTGTTGTGCAATTTTACAGTAGTTAACCTACAGTTTTACGTGCAAAATCACATAAGGATTAATAAATAGAGCATTGATGGCAATATTAATTTGCAGGGAAACAGCAGGCTTATATTCAAAATCCTCAGGCTGGCTTCACACTGCAGGTCAGATCTGATCCGAGGCTGTCAGGATGAACCTGACAGCCCCGGATCGGATCAGCACACAGAACCGGAGAGCTAATTTGCCCTCCGGTCTGGTGTGCACCCGCACGCAGCTGCCGCAACTGATGAATCAGGAAAGCGCCTGGCAGGGAGCTAGCCACGGTCCTGAAACAACTGCGGCGTGCAGCCGCAGGGGTCCGGTTCCCGGATCCTCCCGGACCGGTCCAATCCGGCCCCATATGCTCCCACGTTAGGGAGCGCCGGATTGCCCCGGATCTGGGAGGATCCGGGCGAATCCGGGGCCATCCGGGACAATCCGGGAATTGCCAATTAGAGGAGATATTCTACTATTTATATTCTACTGAATTCTCCCGGATTGTCCCAGACAGATAGAAACCGGATGGCAGAGAGCTGCCATCCGAATTCTATCTGGTCCCATAGTATACTATAGGGCCAAAAACCGGTCCAGGGCTGTCCGGTTTACACAGACAGCCTCTAGGGATGGGCGAATCTACTCGCTAGGACTCGTTACTCGGCGAGTAGTAAGGGACTCGCAGGACTCGGTACTCTGCGAGTTTCCCAGTGATTACTCGCACGAGTCCAATGCAAATCAATATCAATCCTAGTTTTGTCAGAAACGCTGACAAAACTAGGATTGCCATGCGAGTAATCACTGGCTACTGTGCCAGTGATAACAGGGAAACTCGCAGATAACTGCTGTTTCTTTGTGAGCCGAGTCCAGCTGTCTTCTCTGTGCAGCTCCAGGGTCCTAGAGCCCGCCTGCTCACAGAGATGATGTAGCAGTGCTGAGATTGTTCTCAGTCTGCTCATTCCCTGTGTACAGACATGAATGTCTGTGCACAGAGATGATGTAGCAGTGCTGAGATTGTTCTCAGTCTGCTCATTCCCTGTGTACAGACATGAATGTCTGTGCACAGAGATGATGTAGCAGAGCTGAGATTGTTCTCAGTCTGCTCATTCCCTGTGTACAGACATGAATGTCTGTGCACAGAGATGATGTAGCAGAGCTGAGATTGTTCTCAGTCTGCTTATTCCCTGTGCATAGACATCTATATTTATGCACAGGGGATGTAGCAGAGAGGACATCGCGTTTTGGACTGCGTCGGACGGAAGAGGATTTTTTTAATTAAAGATGGAGTCCCTAATGGCTTTTTTTTTTATTTCTAATAAAAATTTTTCCTTGTGTTGTGTTTTTTTTTAAACAATTTAATAGAAATTCATGGCGGTCATGTCTAATATTGGCGTGACCGCCATAAATTTCGGGCTTAGGGCCAGCTGATAATACAAAGCTGGCCCTAACCTCTTTATTACCCAGCGTGCCACCGCTACCAGGGCCGCTGGAAGAGCGGGGTTCAGCGCCAGAGGATGGCGCTTCAATGAACGCGCCATCTTCTGGGACGGCTGCGGGCTGCAATTTGCAGCGGGGGGTGCCCAGAAAGCTTGGGCATCCCTGCGCTGCGGATTCCAGCCCCCAGCTGCTTAGCTGTACCTGGCTAGACATAGAAATTGCGCGGAGCCCCACGCATTTTTTTTTATTATTTCATGAATTTCAGAGTCAGAGTCTCAGAGTCAGAGTCTCAGAGTCAGAGTCTCAGAGTCAGAGTCAGAATCTCAGAATTTCATGAAATAATTTAAAAAAAATGCGTGGGGCTCCGCGCAATTTCTATGTCTAGACAGGTACAGCTAAGCAGCTGGGGGCTGGAATCCGCAGCGCAGGGAGGCCCAAGCTTTCTGGGCACCCCCCGCTGCAAATTGCAGCCCGCAGCCGCCCCAGAAGATGGCACGTTCATTGAAGCGCCATCCTCTGGCGCTGAACCCCGCTCTTCCAGCGGCCCTGGTAGCGATGGCACGCTGGGTAATAAAGAGGTTAGGGCCAGCTTTGTATTATCAGCTGGCCCTAAGCCCGAAATGTATGGCGGTCACGCCAATATTAGACATGACCGCCATGAATTTCTATTAAATTGTTTTAAAAAAAACACAACACAAGGAAAATTTTTTATTAGAAATAAAAAAAAAAGCCATTAGGGACTCCATCTTTAATTAAAAAAATCCTCTTCCGTCCGACGCAGTCCAAAACGCGATGTCCTCTCTGCTACATCCCCTGTGCATAAATATAGATGTCTATGCACAGGGAATAAGCAGACTGAGAACAATCTCAGCTCTGCTACATCATCTCTGTGCACAGACATTCATGTCTGTACACAGGGAATGAGCAGACTGAGAACAATCTGAGCACTGCTACATCAGGCAGCAGGCAGGCTCTAGGACCCTGGAGCTGGCAGCCAGCACACTGAGGAGACAGGACTCTTATCTGTGCGAGTTTCCCAGCGAATACAGTTGCAAAGTAAACGAGTCCAATGCAAATAAATGACAAAACTAGGATTGCTTCAGGCTGAAGCTTCCGAGACACATCTGCGATTTGTAAATCTCACACTACTCGCTATTACTCGCTTCCCCATTCATTAACATTGGACTCGCTAGACTCGCAACGAGTAGCGAGTCCTGTGCTCGGACTCGCTAGAGTCAAGCGATTCCGAGTAATTTAGGATTCGCCCATCACTAACAGCCTCGGATCGAATGGGACCCGCAGTGTGAAGCCAGCCTTAGCAATTTAGAGTTGACCCACTCACAAGGGGATGAACAATTAAGGAAAGATATTAAACCTGCAACCCAAATGTTCTTATTCACACTAGAAGAAGCCCTAAATCTAACTCTGATTTTTACCAGACTGATTGCGGAGTTTGGCACCTTAACATTACACAGTGGTGCCAGCACTCAATGTTGGCTGACCATGGGTGTCATTAACTGAACCCTTTATGATAAAGAAAGTGTTACACAAAACAACAATAACCATAAAAGAGGTGCACACAAGCAGAGGCTATGACATAGGGCTAACAACATGTTCACACAGTCATGCAAGATGGAGGAAAACAGAAATAACCCAAAAGACTAACGTATATGTGAAAGTCCCCAGGATGGGAAGAATGCTGAGAAGGGAAACTCACAAACTAACCACAAGGAAAAGCAATAGGCAATTCAGCAAGAAAATCCTTTGAAGAGCTGGGATTCCAAAAATCCATCTACCTAAAAAAATAGCAGGCAAAGATAGCATGTGCCCGGTGAGTTTAAAAAGCCCCTCCCAAGATGTGATGGGGTCTCCAAAACATGGAAGTGAAAACGCCTGAATAGAAACAAAACAGAAAGCAAGAATAAAGAAAGGAAAGTCAAGAGAACAATCAGCAATTGGACAAAAACCAAACATGATGTTGTCTAACAGAGGGAAACCGACCACACAAACAGAGGTCACTAGAATAAGCCCAAGAGTCGAGACAACAGTATTTAAAAACTATATAAATGATATAAACAGAAGTTATCCTAAATCGACAAAAGAAAATGATGTAGCGCACCAGTATAATTCATTTGCCATTCCACACAGTGCAAGGAACCTGCTGGCTCGCAAGTGAAACTAAAAAGAGGGAGAAAGCATTAAAGAGGACCTGCCACCCCCCCCCCATCCCCATGGACTAGAATCTAAGTACAGCACTGAATGCAGCATGACTGCTGCATTCAGGCAAGGAGTCCCCCATGGCTCTGTGGGGCTGCTACCCTGATGTATAGGCTTAAAAAAATTTACAGCAAAAAGCAATGGAGGCGGGCCCTTGTGATTCAGGCACCTCATCCACAGGGGCATTTTACGCCTCCTTCGCTTCTGTGCCGCCCATGTCCTTGCCGCCTCACTCGTGCCACTCATGAAATCCTCGCTCTGCGTGTCCTTGTGGTGTTAACGCAAGCACAGAACAAGGTTGAGGTGCATGGCCCACTTCCTGCTATGACGCCCTCTCATTTCCCCGCCCTCCACTGTGTTGTGCTATTGAGCAGGGCAGGGAAATGAGAGGGCATCATAGCAGGAGGTGGGCATGCACCTCAACCTCAACCTCGCTCTGCTCTTGTGTCAACACCACAAGGACGCTCAGAGTGAGGATTTCATGATGCATTAAGTGCTGGACTTAGATTCTAATACATGGGGGGGGGGTGACAGGTCCTCTTCAACCCCTTCACGACCCTTGGCCCACCGTTTGGGCCATGAAAAACAGTTCATTCCCGACCCATGGCCCAGGGGGTGGGCCATGGAATGATCGAGCTCCTGCAGGCCGAGTGAGGGTGTCACTGACCTGTCACTCGGCTTGCAGGTACATGAGGAGTTGTACAACACCCCATGGGGGGTCGATTTGCCCCCACCCCCACCCCCCCGGCTACAGGCGCGGTGATTGGCACTCAAAAGTGAAAGTGAAAATCACCGCGCCTGTAATGCTTCCCTGCCTGCCCCTGCTATCCCTACCCTCCGATCTGCTCCCCTGTCATCCTCTAACTGCCCCCCTGTCCCCCACCTCTCTTTCCTGCCCCCTCTTCATCTTTTTTACCTACCCCCCACCCCGCTTCCTGTCCCTGCCGCCCGCTTCCTGTCCTGCGCCCGCTTCCTCTTCCTGCCGCCCGGCTCCTCCTGACTGCCCCCGCTTCCTCCTAAGTGCCCCATCTCCTGTCAGCCCCCCATCCCCTGTCAGGCCCCCTCTTCCCCCTTCCTGCCCCCCCCCCTGATCACCGGAGCGGCAATCGCCTCTCCCACTCACCCCTCTGGCGCCCGCTCTGTCCTCTACGTCCCGCTCCTCCTCCTCTTCTGCGCCGCCTCCGGGATCTGACAGCTCTGTGCTGGAGCTGCCAGATCACTTTCTACAGCTAGATCCTGAGGATCCAGCTGTAGAAAGTGATCTGACAGATCCAGCACAGTGATCCACAGTGACCATTATGTGATCACTGTGGATCACTGTGCTGGATCTGTCAGATCACTTTCTACAGCTGGATCCTGAGGATCCAGCTGTAGGAAGTGATCTGACAGATCCAGCACAGTGATCCACAGTGACCATTATGTGATCACTGTGGATCACTGTGCTGGATCTGTCAGATCACTTTCTACAGCTGGATCCTGAGGATCCAGCTGCAGGAAGTGATAGCACAGTGATCCACAGTGACCATTATGTGATCACTGTGGATCACTGTGCTGGATCTGTCAGATCACTTTCTACAGCTGGATCCTGAGGATGTAGCTGCAGGAAGTGATCTGACAACTCCAGCACAGTGATCCACAGTGACCATTATGTGATCACTGTGGATCACTGTGCTGGATCTGTCAGATCACTTTCTACAGCTGGATCCTGAGGATCTAGCTGCAGGAAATGATCTGACAGCTCCAGCACAGTGATCCACAGTGACCATTATGTGATCACTGTGGATCACTGTGCTGGAGCTGTCAGATCACTTTCTGCAGCTGGATCCTGGGAATCCAGCTGCAGAAAGCAATCTGACAGCCCGGGCGCAGTGATGCACATAGTGGGTCTCTGCGCCCAGGCTCTTAGATCGCTGCTCTACAGCCTGATCTCCCTGCATGGGCATCGAGCTGCAGAAAGTGATCTGACACCCCGGGCGCAGTGACCCACTATGTGCATCACTGCGCCTGGGCTGCCAGATCGCTTTCCGCAACTCGATCCCCATGCAGGGGGATCGAGCTGCAGAAAGCAATCTGACAGCCTGGGCGCAGTGATGCACATAGTGGGTCACTGCACCCAGGCTCTTAGATCGCTGCTCTGCAGCCCGATCTCCCTGCATGGGCATCAAGCTGCAGAAAGCGATCTGACAGCCCGGACGCAGTGGTGCACATAGTGGGTCAATGCGCCTGGGCTGCCAGATCGCTTTCCGCAGCTCGATCTCCATGCATGGGGATCGAGCTGTGGAAAGCGATCTAGTAGCACAGGCGCAGTAATGCACATAGTGGGTCACTGTGCCTGGGGTCTCAGATCACTTTCTGCAGCTCAATCACCATGCTGGCGGATTGGGCTCCAGAGTAGCGATCTGAAAGCAAAGGCGATCGAGCGTTGTGGGACCTTCGTTGTGGACTACGTCGGAGACAATTGAACGTCGTGGGACCTTCGTTATGGACTACGTCAGAGCGATCGAGTGTCGTGGGACCTTCGTTGTGGACTACGTCGGATCTTTTTATAATAAAGATGGAGTCTGAATTGTGTCTGTTTTTTTTCAAATAAAAAGATTTTTCTCTGTGTGTAATTATTGACTATTTACCATACTAGAGATTCCTAATGGCGGGTCTAACATTGGCCCTATATTATGAATCTCGGGCTTAGTGCCAGCTGCCAATAAAAAGCTGGCATTAACCCCTTTATTACCCAGTTAGCCACTGCCACCAGTGCCACAGAATTCTATTCTTGTGATGGTTCAAAAAAATTTTTGATCACTCAAACCATCAATTGTAACTCCACAGGGGTGGTATATTATGCAACGTGCCCTTGTAAGTTGGTGTATATAGGCCTGACATCTAGGCAACTCAAAGTGAGGATTAGAGAGCATGTGCTGGATATCATTAAAGCGGAAACAGAAGATGACCTAACAATTTTGAAACCAATAGCTAGACATTTCAAAATTGCCCATGATTGCAATGCCAACCTGTTGAAGGCATTTGGGATTGACCGTGTCCACATGAATATACGTGGGGGCGATTTGAAGAAGACTTTGGCACAGTTGGAAGCCAGGTGGATAGATAGAGTGGGGAGTGTCCGTCCCCATGGCCTTAACGATGTACTGAGCTTTGCCCCCTTCTTGTAGATGGAATGTGAGTTCTAATAAATTGATTTTACATTATTTTGGCTGTTTGATTTTTTAATTAATTAATTAATTTTCATTTTTAGGTCGAAGAACTGGAGTTTGGAGGATCCATATCTAGAAGGGGTCTACATATTGTGGATGAAGACTGCACCTTATATGCACTTATGCACTTTCGTTCACGGATATCTTATTATTATTGCATTGTTATATAGCACTTTGGGACAACTCTTTGTCCCCCTAACATGTAATTATTTATTGTATTGTTTCCCTTAATTATATTTGATATGAATGGGTTGGTTGTTTGTCACCGGCCGGTGCAGTATGAATGGGTGTTTGTTTTTTTGTGTGCACGTTGCACTTTATGACTAGGAATGTTGCACCAGTCCAGAACTATTAGATGTAGTTTTCCCCTTTTAAGATTTCTCAGTATATATTCCTCCACACTTGTATATATACACTTTTGGAATGTTAGGCTGACAACAAGCTGTGGTGCTGATTATGTTGCACCATTCACCTAACATTGGTGGTCATGGTACTGCCTGTTACCATGACACTGTCTCCATTGTGTACTGCACAGAGGCGCTGTTCCCCGGAGCCTTCCGATCATGTGCCTTAGATTGATCACATGACTGTGGTGTCATGTGATCGGGCACATTGACGTAAGGGCGGAAGTGACATCTCGCACTACACTTAGATCGCAAAGCGCGATCTGGCGCTTAGCAACCGGGTGAGCCTCGCAGGTGACGTAGCGGGTCCGTCACTTCCGGATTAACAACCGGAAGTGATGATAGACGCCGCGACTCCGGTCCTCGCTATAAAAGCCCCTCATACTCGCTCCATGGTCACCCCCCTCGGAAGAAGCCTAAGCGAAACGCGTTAGGGGGTTGGTGGCCACGGACAGGTAAAATTCTTGACCCATGAAGTGAAATTTTGGTGCAACTACTGTTTGATTGTATGGTTTGTATTTGGAAACTGAGCACTAATTACTGGTGCCAGACATAGGATTTTTTGCTTACTGCCATACTTGCATCCTGTTTTTCATGTGGTCTCCTGTCATGTGTGCTGCCTGAGGCATTACTTTTAATTGCTGCATTTATGTATTAACTTTTAATAAAGAGCACTTTTGATTATGATATTGGCCTGACTCCAGGGTTGTTTATATAGGAATTGGCACCAGGGCAACTGGAAGAGCGTGGGTACAGCACCAGAAAATGGCGCTTCAATGAATGCGCCATTTTCTGGGGCGGCTGCGGGCTGCAATTCGCAGCATGGGGGGCCCAGAACGCTTGGGCCTCTCTATGCTGAGGATTCCAGCCCCCAGCTGCCTAGTTGGCTGGACCAAAGATATGGCGGAGTCCCACGTAATTTTTTTTCTACAATTAGTTCTAGAAATTAAAAAAAAAATGGGCTTTGCTGTATTTTTGGTTTCAGCCAGGTATGACGAGGCAGCTGGGGGTGGGTGGCAGTCCATAGCTGCCAAGTTGTACCTGGCTGGACCAAAAATATGGCGGAGCCCTATGTCATTTTTTTTCTAGAAATAATTCTAGAAATAAAAAAAAAATAGGCTTCGCTGTATTTTTGGTTCCAGCCAGGTATGACGAGGCAGCTGGGGGCTGGTGGCAGTCCGTAGCTGCCAAGTTGTACCTGGCTGGACCAAAAATATGGCGGAGCCCCATGCCATTTTTTTTTCTAGAATTAGTCCTAGAAAAAAAATGGGCTTCTCTGTATTTTTGGTTACCAGCCAGGTACAACGAGGCAGCTGGGGGTTGCTGGCAGTCCGTAGCTGCCAAGTTGTACCTGGCTGGACCAAAAATATGGCGGAACCCCATGCCATTTTTTTTTTTACTTCTACCAATAAAATGACAAGGAGGCCTTGTTTTTGGATGCCAGCCAGGGGAGGGTTGGGGGGCTGCAATCCTCATGGTAAAGAGACCCAAATGTTGTGGCCACCCCACGCTGCAAATTGCAACCCACAGCCACCCCAGAAAATAGCACATTAGAGGTGCCATTTTCTGATGCTGTACCCCAACTCTTCCAGTTGCCCTTGTGCTGGTGGCAATGCTAGTGGCACACAGGGGTTCTCCATACGCGACATGGAGTCCGCTAACAATTCCAATTGTTAGCAGACACCATGGCCCCTGTGTGCCTAAACATTGGAGCTCCCCCACAAGTGACCCCATTTTGGAACCTACACCCCCCAAGGAACATATATAGATGCATACTGAGCACTTGAACCCCCAAGTGGTTCACAAATTGCTCCATAAAAATAAAAAAGTACTTTTTTTTTCCACAAAAAAATTATTTTTTCATTTTTACGGATCAATTTGTGAAGCACCTGGGGGTTCAAAGTGCTCACTATGCATCTAGATACATTCCTTGGGGAGTCTAGTTTCAAAAATGGGGTCACTTGTGGGGGAGCTCTAATGTTTAGTTACACAGCGGCTCTCCATACGCAGCATGGTGTCCGCTAACAATTCCAATTGTTAGCTGACACCATGTCGCGTATGGAGAGCCCCTGTGTGCCTAAACATTGGAGCTCCCCCACAAGTGACCCCATTTCGGAACCTACACCCCCCAAGGAACGTATATAGATGCATAGTGAGCACTTGAACCCCCAAGTGGTTCACAAATTGATCCATAAAAATAAAAAAGTACTTTTTTTTTTCAACAAAAATTTTTTTTTATTATTTTTACGGATCAATTTGTGAAGCACCTGGGGGTTCAAAGTGCTCACTATGCATTGAGATACATTCTTTGGGGGGTCTAGTTTCCAAAATGGGGTCACTTGTGGGAGAGCTCTAATGTTTAGTCACACAGCGGCTCTCCATACGCAACATGGTGTCCGCTAACGGTTCCAATTGTTAGCTGACACCATGTCGCGTATGGAGAGCCCCTGTGCGCCTAAACATTGGAGCTCCCCCACAAGTGACCCTATTTTGGAAACTAGACCCCCCAAGGAACGTATCTAGATGCATAGTGAGCACTTTGAACCCCCAGGTGCTTCACAAATTGATCTGTAAAAATAAAAAATAAATTTTTTGTGGAAACAAAGTACTTTTTCATATTTACGGATCAATTTGTGAAGCAATTGGGGGTTCAAAGTGCTCACTATGTATCTCAATAAGTTCCTTGGGGGTCTAGTTTCCAAAATGGGGTCACTTGTGGGGGAGCTCCAATGTTTAGGCACACATGGGCTCTCTAAACGTGACATGGTGTCCGCTAACAATTTGAATGGAAAATCAGCTCAAATTGTTAGCGGACACCATGTCACGTTTGGAGAGCCCCTGTGTGCCTAAACATTGGAGCTCCCCTACAATTGACCCCATTTTGGAAACTAGACCCCCCAGGGAACTTATCTAGATGGGTGGTGAGCATTTTGAACGCCCCAGTGCTTCACAAATTAATCTGTAAAAATGAAAAAAGAAAATGTTTGTGGAAATAAAAGTACTTTTTCATTTTTACGGATGAATTTGTGAAGCACCTGGGGGTTCAAAATGCTCACCACCCATTTAGATAAGTTCCCTGGGGGCTCTAGTTTCCAAAACGGGGTCACTGTGGGGGAGCTTCAATGTTTAGGCACACAGGGGCTCTCCAAATGCGACATGGTGTCCGCTAACAATTTGAATGGAAAATCAGCTCAAATTCTTAGCGGACACCATGTCGCGTTTGGAGAGCCCCTGTGTGCCTAAACATTGGAGCTCCACTACAAGTGACCCCATTTTGGAAACTAGACCCCCCCAGAGAACTTATCTAGATGGGTGGTGAGCATATTGAACCCCCAGGTGCTTCACAAATTAATGAAAAAAAAAATATTTTGTGGAAAAAAAGTACTTTTTCATTTTTACGGATCAATTTGTGAAGCATCTGGGGGTTAAAAGTGCTCACCATGCATCTAGATACGTTCCTTTGGGGCTCTAGTTTCCAAAATGGGGTCACTTGTGGAGGAGCTCCTATGTGGAGACGCACAGGGGCTCTCCAAACGCAACATGGTGTCCGCTAACAATTTGAGCTCATTTTGCATTCAAATTGTTAGCGGACACCATGTCGCGTTTGGAGAGCCCCTGTGCGTCTCCACATTGGAGCTCCCCCACAAGTGACCCCATTTTTGGAAACTAGACCCCCAAAAGAACGTATCTAGATGCATAGTGAGCACTTTCAACCCCCAGGTGCTTCACAAATTGATCCATAATAATGAAAAAAGAAAATTTTTGTGGAAAAAAAAGTGCTTTTTCATTTTTACAGATGAATTTGTGAAGCACCTGGGGGTTCAAAGTGCTCACTATGCATCTAGATACGTTCCTTGGGGGGGTCTAGTTTCCAAAATGGGGTCACTTGTGGGGGAGCCCCAATGTTTAGGCACACAGGGGCTCACTAAACACAACATGGTTACAGCTAACAATTTGAGCTGATTTTTATTCAAATTGTTAGCGGACACCATGTTGCATTTGGAGAGCCCCTGTGTGCCTAAACATTGGAGCTCCCCCACAAGTGACCCCATTTTGGAAACTAGACCCCCCCAGGGAACATATCTAGATGGGTAGTGAGCATATTGAACCCCCAGGTGCTTTACAAATTGATCTGTGAAAATGAAATAGTACTTTTTTTTTCACAAAAATGTTCTTTTAGCCTAAATTTTTTCGGTTTCACATGGCAACAGCATAAAATTCATCCTAAAATTTGTTGGGCAAGTTCTCCTGAGTATACTGATACCTCATATGTGGTCATAAACCACTGTTTGGGCGCACGGCAGGGGTCAGAAGGGAAGGAGCGCAATTTCACTTTTTGAATGTAAAATTAGCTCCAAAATTCAAATTGCGCTCCTTCATTTCTGAGCCCTGCCGTGCGCCCAAACAGTGGTTTATGACCACATATGAGGTATCGATGTACTCGGGAGAATTTGCACAACACATTTTAAGATCCATTTTATCCTGTTGCCCATGTGAAAATGAAAGAATTGAGGCTAAAAGAACATTTTTGATAAAAAAATTAAAATATCCATTTTTTGTTTCCACATTGCTTTAGTTCCTGTGAAGCACCTGAAGGGTTAATAATCTTCTTGAATGTAATTTTGAGTAGCTTGAGGGGTGCAGTTTTTGGAATGGTGTCACTTTTGGGTGTTTTCTGTCATGTACACCCCTCAAAAGGACTTCAAATGTGATGTGGTCACTAAAAAAAATGGTTTTGTAAATTTTGGTTGAAAAATGAAAAATTGCTCATGAACTTTGAACCCTTATAACGTCCTAACAAAAAAATTTTTTTTTTCCAAAATTGTGCTGATGTGAAGTAGACATGTGGGAAATGTTATTTAATAACTTTTTTCTGTCACATATCTCTCTTGTTTATCAGAAAAAAAAATTAAAAATGTTAAAATTGTGAAATTTTCTAACTTTTTACCATATTTTTGATTTTTTCACAAATAAACACAAAAATTATCAACTTAAATTTAATACTAGCATGAAGCCCAATGTGTCACGAAAAAATAATCTCAGAATTGCTAGGATCAGTTGAAGCGTTCCTGAGTTATAACCTCATAAAGGGACACTGGTTAGAATTGCAAAAAAGGCCAAGGTCTTTAGGGTCAAAATAGGCTGGGTCCTGACGGGGTTAAGGATCCTGTGAGAATCCAAAATGCAATCTAGCACATGCATGAGTAAAATTCCTCATTTCTTAATTAAAATAAGTCAAATCTATAAACAGTATTTGGCATTAAAGGGAACCAACCACCCCCAATGACCCCCCCGGACTATTAATATCAGTCCCTACACACAGCACATACATGTGCTGCACTGATTTTTGCTAAATAAACTGGTTTTTGAAACTAAAGATAATGATTTTTAAAGTTTAAACCGAAACGACGGTTGGGCGGTACTTATCTGTGGCAAACGACGAGATCTGATGCCAATCATCTTCCCTGTCTCCCTCGCCGCAGTTATGGACAGCCCTTTGTGCAGCGTCACAGCCCTGTGCACGGGCTCGCATGCCCGTGCACACGTCATCATCTGCAGCCGGGAAGCGAGCGCGCGCTCTGTCTTCCACAGCCGAGCGCAGGAAGTCAGAGCGCGCGCTCGCTTCCCGGCTGCAGATGATGACGTGTGCACGGGCATGCGAGCCCGTGCACAGGGCTGTGACGCTGCACAAAGGGCTGTCCATAACTGCGGCGAGGGAGACAGGGAAGATGATTGGCATCAGATCTCGTCGTTTGCCACAGATAAGTACCGCCCAACCGTCGTTTCGGTTTAAACTTTAAAAATCATTATCTTTAGTTTCAAAAACCAGTTTATTTAGCAAAAATCAGTGCAGCACATGTATGTGCTGTGTGTAGGGACTGATATTAATAGTCCGGGGGGTCATTGGGGTGGTTGGTTCCCTTTAAACAAATCTTGCCATGATTAAGAACTGTAGTGTTCAAAACATGTTGGTTTCAACTTTTGCTGAATGTGTCACTGTAGTGTGTGAATTGTTTTTTCATATTTTAATTAATAAATAAGATATTTTGCTCACACATGTGCTGGATTGCCTTTTGGAATCTCACAGGACCTTGTACATTTTCTTTCTATCCTAAAAGGACACTGCAATCAATTAAATTAAAAAATATCTTCATGAGGTAAAAAATGATTGTACCATGTTAGCCAGTAGATAGAAAAATATTGGAATCTGAGAGTCCTCAGTGGTTGATAACTTTTATTGACTAACTGAAAAGTTGGTAAACATAGCAAGCTTTCTGGACACTGTGGCCCCTTCGTCAGGGAAATAATGACACAGATTCTGAAGACACATACATATATACATAAGCAAATGAAGCAAAACAAAAAACAGTCTTAGATGATGTAGTAAATGTGACAGGTGATGTAAACCAGAGTCAGGCTGGGGAGGAAGAGATGGGCCTGGGGAATTGAAACTAAAAGTCTAAGATAAGCGGAACACATTGTATTATTGATATATGACAGTGGTCTGTGGAGAACTGAAAATACTTAAATGAGTTGGGGAAAGCAATAAAAGGAGGCGAGGGTGTTCATATAAGAAGTGTCAAAAGTTCATTGTCCTAAAATGGAATCTGTTGGAAAATGTGATATCCCCAAATGCGTTTTCAATTTATTTAAAAACGCATGTGTCATGGTCGCGCTTGCGACCCATGAGGTAAGGGGAATGTGGACCCACTGGACCACAGGGGGGACCCATGCCTGCCCAGACTCGGGAAGAACAGCAACCGGGTTCTGTGGCAGCTGAGCATGTGGGCTAGGTGGTAACCTGCAGGGTCATCTCGGACACCAGGCGGGAACCTCAGGGTCATCTCGGACACAAGGCAGGCAAGACATCGGGGTCATCTCGGACACAAAGCAAGACATCGGGGTCATCTCGGACACAAGGCAAGACATCATCAGGCAGGACCTCAGGACCATCTCGGGCACCAGGCGGAACCTCGGGGTCATCTCGGACACCAGGCACAGACACCAGGCAGAACCTCAGGTCCATCTTGGACACCGACAGTCAGGACTTCTGGACTCCATGCAACGGACACGGCTCCAGACCGGGAACAGCAAGACACAAGCAGGAACAAGACAAGGACGTTGGCACCAACACGGATAAGACAGGTCCAGGGACACAAACATCAGCTTTCGCAGAACTGATTGCAGGCAGAACAGGAGCTGTAGACAAGGCAGGATGCAGCATGTTGGACCAAACACACAGGGCTAGGTTAAGAAACCTAATGCGAGGCTCTGGCCACGCCCAACATGGAAGAGGAACTTTAAAGCGGAGCTGACCCTCAGCTATAGGCTGGGGACAGCAATTCAAGCGCACACCCTCCATCTTACTAAACTGGGGAAGGTGTGGCGGCGCGCACCCTAGGCACAGTCAGAACCCATACAGCCTAGCCAGCACAGGAACCGATGCCCAGAGCACCTGGCAGCGGCTGCAAGCCTAGACACACATGGAAACTCAAGCACCAGCTGCAGAGGACCTCACAACCCGCGGATAGCTTCCACAGCGGGAGCCAGGGTCCACACATGAGAGGTAAACAGCGGAGCACTGACACTACAACAAATGTGCAGCTACGCAGCGGAGCTGGGAACTGAGCAGATTCCTATCCAGGTAACATACTACAGTCTCCCAGCTGGTCAGGGGGGAAGGAGCATTGGGTGAAAGCACAGTAACGCCGAGGGAGCCAAGACACCAGACCACCGGCGTTACAGCATGAATCTGTGATGTCCCCAAATGTCCATTCATGTTCTATAAAAAGCCATGAATCCATGTGAAATATTTAATCCTGTTTTGAATGTGTGAAAGGTCGTTATCTATTTGTATTCCCAAATTCTTCTCTCTCTCTGAGATTTGAAGTTGCTTTTTAAGATGAGCAGCCTCATATCAGTTTTACTGTGGTCAGGGCTGGAAAAATGCTTTGCTACAGGTAGGTCCATACACTTTTCTTTTATTGAGTGGGATGAGAATTAATTCCTTTATATTGATGACATTTTAATCATCTGGACGGAGTCTGGGCAACAGCTGAAGACGTTCCATGAACACTGAAAACATCCCAGATATTTCCATTAAAGCTGTGGCTAAAATGTAATAACTTTGTCTTGCTGTATTAAATTACACCTAATAAGTACGAAGTTAATAATATTGTACAATATTGCACTCACTTGCATACAGTGAATGTATAAATGGTAAAGCATGCCTTTTGTAATACTATATTTCCATGACACATATAATATGTAATATAAGTGGAAAAGTCATTGCTTCTACTCATAACTTAGCTGCAATATAATCTTATGCCATGTGGTATATGTAATACATGGACCCCTTTTATCCATCTATAAGCCATAAATACTCTGTACCTTTTATGGACACCTGGCAGCCCTTCAAGAATAGATTTTTATACTTCTTTTCCCCCTTTCCATCCTTTCTAATAATTCGAGGGCAATTTAAAGCCATGATTTCTTCCACCTATTTCGGTTTCCATAGCAAATCATTCATTCTACTTTATCAATCTCTAAATAAGCATAAAAGCAATTTGTGTCATAATGTGCCGTTTCAGGTCTTAAAACTGTGTCCTTGGTTTCTCAATTACCGCACACTAGATCTCTTTTCTACAGCTTAAATTACTAAAGCTTTTAGCTATGTGCTCGTGCACCATCCAGACTAACATAACACAGCCACTTGTGTCGTTTATTAGCTTTTATTCTTTTTCTTCTTTATTCTTTCCCATGATTCACTAGCAGAATAGGTCAATTATACCTCCGCTCCTAGCCGTGTTGAAAATAGCATTTTTTTTATTATTCCTAATTATTTTTGTAGAATCAAATTATTTTGGATTGATCGGAACACTTATAATATATGAATGTTCTTAATAAAAAGTATATTTTCCTATAATAAAAAAATAACATTTTCTTTAATTGTATTTATTGTTCTTTTTTGTAATATTTTAGGATTAAGACCATGTTTCGTAGCCATAACATTAAATTCAGTCATTTTAATTTTTTATTATCATTTTATTATTAACAATTTTTTCAACATATTCACAGTTTACAACACTGTGCAAACATGTTAAAGCACAGGTACATTTTTTTTTCTTATTGCACTGATTTAGCGGTGCTTCAAATGTAAGTTCAGGGCTAGTCCTATACTCACCTTTTGCCAGCTTTATTCCTTTCAAGCTATTCTCCGGTCGGTCTGTGACGAAGAGTGACCTTCTGGCAGCTCCAGTGTTTCATGGTGGCAACGGAGGTTACTATTTAATACATCTCTATGACACCCTAATTCTGGCTGTCATATAAATGCATTGAGTGCTTGTGATGCAACCTTTGACTTCTGGCCAGTCACAAGTTACTATCACAAGATGGCGCTGTGGGACTGGAGCAATATCAGTGAAGGTACCTTTACACGCCGCGACGGCAGACTGGATACATCCCGCTACTTCACGTGCACGAGCACGCTCAAACGGCTACAAACGGTCAACGCACCCTCTTTACACGCCGCCATAAGGTGCGCTACGCCACGCTACATCTGTAGCTAGCTACATCGCCGGGTGTGTCAAGTAGCCAGCTGTAGCTTAGCGTACCACGTTTACACAGCGCTACAATAAGCTAATATGGGCGGACCTGGTACAGCAGGGACAGCACATAGGCGTGCCACAATCTTGGATTACGAGCCGTCCGTACATTTTATTAGAACAATTCATCATGATTCCACATGCAACACTGAGAATACAGTAAGCACAGGTGAATTTTTATTCTCTTAGCCTTTGCACTGATATTATGCGGGCTTCCAATGATACGTTCAGGGGCTATCCTATACTGCCTGTGCCGCCTTATACATTCAGCTACAGCCCCGGTGTGCAAGAGTTCCCTTCTGTGCCTCATGTTTACATGGCGCCGATTACGGTCTACACTACCATCGGCGTTGTAGCCATCCAGTTTTCGAGCGACCAGAAACAGATGATCTGTTGCGGCTGTAGCGTCAGTTCAGAGCGCTACGAGCTTACATTTGGGCTACAAGCTACATTGTAGCCTGTAGCGGGATTATCACAAGCTGCCGTCGCGGCGTGTAAAGTACATAAGAGATTACGCTACCGGAAGTGTAGTATATGACAGGGTGCAAGGGGCTTGTATTTAAAGTACTGCTACAGTGGTGCAATAAAAAATAATGCTGAAGAGGTGCTTTAAGCAGGTGTAGAAAAAATGCTGCAACATAAGGATGGTTTCGAACATTGAAATGTTAATAAGTTTTTTTTTTAATCTAACAACATTCAAAATGAGCAAACCAAAGGAAATCTAAATCAATCAGTGATAATCATAACAATAATAAATTTTATTTATATAGCGCCAACATATTCGCAGCACTTTACAATTCAGAGGGGACATATACAAACAATATGAGACAATACAAGTAACAAATATTCAAAAACCATGAGGATGAGGATCCTGCTCACAAGCTACAATCTATGAGGACATAGGGGAGGCACAAAAGGTAAATGGTATAAAGTGCCATCATATATGGTCCAGTCATCAATATAATAAATAGGGGATTCACGTAACACTGCATGAATTGTCACCGCCGGGATCTGTACAGTACAGATAAAACGCTATATTATGCATGGGGATGCAGACAGATGACACAAGAGGCCAGATTTGGAAAAGGGAAGATAGTTAGACAATTGAGGTGAGGTAATAGGCCAGTCTATAGATGCGTTTTTAAGGCTTGCTTAAAATTATTGGTATAGGGAATTAATTTAATTGTCTTTGGTAATCCATTCTATAGAATTGGTACATCTCGTGAGAAGTCTTGGAGACAGGAGTGGGAGGTTCGGATTGTAACTGATGTTCTTTTGAGGTCACTTGCTGAATGGAGGGCACATGTAGAGCGATAGAACTGTGGAGGGCTTTGTGGGTTAGAGTGATAATTTGTATTGTACCCTGTAGAATATTGGCAACCAGTGCAATGACAGGCACAGGATAGAGGCATCCGTGAAGCGGTTGGAGAGGAATATGATCCTGGCTGCTGCATTCAGATGGATTGCAGAGGAGAGGGTTTAGTAAAGAGAGAGAATTGCAGTAATCCATACGAGAATAAATGAGAGCAGCAATTAGAGTTTTTGCAGAGTCAACAGTAAGAAAAGGTCGAATTCTAGAGATGTTTTTGAGGTGTAGGTGACATGAGCGAGCGAGTGATCGGATGTGGGGAGTAAAGGAGAGATCTGGGTCAAATATAACCCCAAGACAGCAAGCGTGCTGCTGAGGAGTAATGGTAGAACCACATACAGAAATGTCAGGCTTCAGAAGGTTAGAAGAGGGTGAAAATATGAAAAGTTCAGCTTTTGACAAATTCAGTTTACGGCAGAGAGAAGACATGATGTTAGAGACAGCTGACAGACAATCACTGATATTTTATAGTAATGTGGGGGTGACATCAGGAGAAGATGTGTATAATTGGGTGTCGTCAGCAGAGAGATGGTACTGAAAACCAAATCTACTGATGGTTTGTCCAATAGGGGCAGTGTACAGAGAGAAGAGAAGGAGACCTATTACTGAACCCTGAGGAACTCCAACCATGAGGGGAAGAGGAGAGGAAGAGGAGCCAGTGAAAGATACAGTGAAGGAGTGGTCAAAGAGGTAGGAAGAGAGCCAAGCGAGAGCAGTGTCCTTGAGCCCAATAGAGCAGAGCATAGAGAGAAGGAGCTGGTGATCAATGGTATCAAATGCAGTGGAGAGATCCATGAGGTTCAATAGGGAGTAGTGACCATTAGATTTAGCTGTTAGTAGATCATTAGAGACTTTAGTGAGGGCAGTTTCAGTAGAATGTAAAGAGAGGAAACCGGATGGTAGAGGGTCAAGAAGAGAATTGTCAGAGAGATAGCAGATCATATGGGAGTGATCCAAACACTCCAGGAGTTTGAGATGAAGGGGAGATTAGAGACAGGTCAGTAGTTAGCAGCAGAGTTCTGATCAAGGGATGTTTTTTTAATAATGAATGCATGCTGGTGTGTTTGAAGGAGGAGGGAAAATGCCAGATTAGAGGGAAAGATTAAATATTTTAGTTATGTGAGATGTGAGAGCTGGGGAAAGGGATTGAAGGAAATGTGAGGGAATAGGGTTGCCAGAGCAGGTTGTAGGGCGAGAAGGTGCAAGGAGCCGGGTGACTTCTTCCTCTGTGACAGGATCAAAGACCAAAAGTGAGTTGGATGAAGTGCAGGAGGGAAAAAATGCAAGATGTTCTGAGGCTGTAAGGAAATTTCCTGTCGTATGTGGTCAATTTTGCCCTTAAAATAGTTGGCCAGATTGTCAGCTGTGAGGCTAGTGGTTGGGGCCTTTACTCTTGAACTGGAGGGGAATGGAAAGTGTCAAAGATTCAGTTAGGATTTTTGGCTAGTGATGTGGTAAGGGTGTTGTAATAAGTTTGTTTGGAGAGATGAAGGGCAGCATTGTATGTTTTTAGCATAAGTTTCTAATGGATGAAATCTTCAGTCAGGTTGGATTCGCTCCACCGGTGTTCTGCGCACTTGGAGCTCAGCTGGAGAAACCGTGTTTGCAGTGTGTGCCAGGGTTGCCGCTGTCGGTGCTGAGTTGTTCTAAGTGTAGGAGGTGCAGCTTCATCCAGGGCAATTTGCAGTGTTTCATTATAGAGTTTTAGAGCAGAGTCAGGACATGAGAGAGTTCCTGAGTGTAAATGGAACATATATTTCTATAGGTGAACTAACAGGTGGTGTCCTTGAAGGGTTGACAGATCTTGACTGAGAATGAAAGAAGGTTGTGGTCAGAGAGCAGTAGAGGGGAATTATTAAAATCATGAACTGAGCAAATCCAGGAGAAGATCAGGTCCAGATTATTCCCATCTTTATGTGTGGCAGAGTTAGTAAGTTGTGAAAGACCAAGAGAGGAGGTTAGGGTTATAAGATGAGAGGCAGATGAGGAGATGGGGTTGTCAATAGGAATGTTAAAGTCCCCCATGATAAGAGTGGGAAGGTTGCAGGCTAGAAAGTCTGAAATCAAGGTGCCAAAGTGATCAAGAAATTGACGTGGGGGGCCTGGAGGGCGATAAACCACTGCCTCTTGCAGGGAGAAGGGCCTGTAGAGTCTTACAGTGCTTACCTCAAAAGAAGGGAATAATAAGTGAAGGAACAGGAGGAATAACCTGAAAAGCACAATTTGTTGAGGGCAGCAGACCAACACCTCCACCTGGTATGTTCTCAGGTCTAGTGGTATGAGAAAATTGAAGGCCACCATATGAAAGAGCAGTAGCAGCAGTAGTGTTGGAGTGCTGAATCCAGGTCTCTGTAAGAGCAAGGAGGTTAATGTTATGTGAAAGGAAAAGTTGTGAACGTAGGAGACTTGCTGAGCGAGAGTTCCAAAGGGCACAGTTGAAGGAGACAAATGGCATGCAGGGGATATTAATTAAATCCCTGGAGTTTCTGAGAGTAGTAGGGAAAGAGTTAAATTTACTATAAGAAGGGCCTGGATTAGGTTCAATATCCCCTGCAACTAGGAGAAGTAGAATAAAGAGAGTGAGTGGATGTTTAAGAGTTTTGTGAAGGTGTCTCTTATGTTGTATGGAGGGTATAAAAAAATCTGGGTTTTTTAACATTCTAAAAAGAGCATGAGAGGAGAGGGGAGCAGAGAGTGACTGATATGCATGAAGTGTGTTGAGTGTGTGAAAGAGCGGTAGATATGAGGCATGGAGGCAGCTAGCTCAAAAATGATGCAAATACTTATAGTGATCACATTTTGCAGCACAAGTGAACAAGTTATATGTCTGTTTGTTTGTCTGGCATGACTTACCCATTTCACGCCCCGTTGAACTACCTGGTATAACTGCATATTGCACTTCTCAAAATCTGCACTTACTTAAATCTGCACATTATATGCTGACTCCTGCATTATATGCTTCCCCGAGGCTAGCTCTAATGGTGGGTTTACACGCTTCAATATCGTTGCGATATCGCAACTCAATGGTGCGGGAGCGCGCATTTAGTGCACGTTTCTCCCGCATCGCATCGGATGTTTACACGCTGCGATATCGGAATACAACGTCCGTGCGATGTCTACGCCCCCAACCCAGGAACGATCATTTAACATGGGAGTGAATGGGTGACGTAGAACATTGCATCGGAGTTGGGCTGTCACACACTTCAATGTCTATTCAATATCGGAGCATTGAATAGCACGCTCATTCAATCCCCGATATCGCATTGACATCGTTCCTGCATCGTATTGGACGTTCACACCATACAACGCAGGGACGATATCGGCTCCAACGATTGAACCACGTGACTTTTGATTGAAATCGGGCTAAGATATCGCAACGTGTAAACCCGCCATAAATTTATAATGGAGCTTGTACTTAGATCAGGGACAATTTAATTAATTAATCAATCAATCACACTAAATTAAGACAGCAGGTAAACATTAAAATCCCAATTAAATAAACAGGGTTGCAGGCCAGAATGGGTCATAATGCCTTAAAGATAGATTACTTTATTACAGCATTCCTGAACAATCTATGTAAGATGAAAACTATTATATATCAATTCTATAGCACAGAAAAGATGGGTGAATCACAGCAGGATGTGTACTGTGAGGTATGACAGGCATGATAGCCCATGGCCGGTGTACTTCATATGCGCCTTCAGCTGTGCACACAGGTTAACAGCACCTGGACCTGTGTGTGTGTGAATGGGTGGTTGTTTTGCTGGACCTGACTGGTGCATACAGGGTTAACTGCACCTAGGTCTGGGTGTGTGGTAAATTGGATCACAGCGTCCCAGGTGTGGGTGTGTCAGGTGAGATATAATCGGCCTGCAGCTGTGATGTCAGGGCACATCCGGTTACTCTGGTGAGAGGAGCCTTGAGGCCAGACACAGAGGGTTGTGGATGCTCCTGAGGTTAGGCTGATGGCAGAACCTGGAGGGTGCTTGCTCTGGGTGTGTCTGGTGCAGCCACTGTCCTGGAGATCTGCCTGGTATGGAGACTTGGCAGTGGCTGGCAACTTGTTAAGTCACATGGTGAGGAGACCTTGGGGATGCCAAGCTTGCCCTGGAGCTCAGGTAGCTAAACCCTGGTCTGGGTCTGGATCTGATCGGTTTCACAGGCATAGACTGGTATGTATGTCCCAGAAGGTGCTCAGGGACAGTATACAGCAGCAAGAGCTCTGTGCAATGGCTTTGTGCCGTTTAACACAGCCTGTTAGCAGGGACTTGGCCTTTCCAGGGAAGGAGCCTGGCCGTAGGGCAGAGACTGTGCAGGACTGTTTGAATATCTGGGGCCAAGGACTTGGGGTACTTGGAGCTCGGGCGTACTGGTACAGGGATGTCACAGGTGGTCGGTGCCATAGTCCGTGCCCTTAAGCAGACAATGAAAAGGGGGAAAATAATAAAATAAAGTCAGTCATGACTGTAGGTCCGATGATGGCACCGGTGCTGCTTGAAACCTCTGGGGATGGGCGGCAGCAAGATGTCTTAGCCCTCTACAGGTAGGGGTGAGTCCCCGGGGTGTTGGAACTAGCAATGGTGGAAAAGGGCAACGTAGTCACTGTGGAGCAAAGCAGGTAGATCAGAGTTCTCTGAGAAGAAGCACAGACACGTTGCTCACCCTGAACAGGTACTTTACTCTGGTAATCTGCAGGTTTACTGGGTAATGCAGTGCTTTCAGCTAAGGTAGTGGACCGGATGGTTCTGGCAGTGAGCAGTGTCCCTCTGAAGCTCCGCTGGTGTTCCTTCTCTATCACTTCCTCTGTCCTTTTCTGTGGTGCCCTGCACAATTCCACTTCTTAAACCAGGCACGTCGGGTGATATGGGAACCCTTTATCTCTGTAAAGAGAACCCAACCCTGTTTAGTGCTTCTGGTGGAGACCATGCTGGGTGTAGGGTGGTTGAATCGTGCTCCTAGAAAGCTATCGACCATGCCGGTAATTTGCGGTTCAGGGATGGATCTCTGATCCACGTAGGAGCCGGTACCCCGCTTTGGACAGGGCCAGGGTGATTCAGTTACCCTCTGTCTGCCCCTTTCTCTTCTGGGTCACCAGGTTGAGGTGCCCTCCCTGTTACTTCTCTTCTGCTGTTCTCTTTACTTCTGCTCTGTTTTTCTGCTTTCTACTGCTCTTTCTGTTCTACATCTGCAACGACTCACTGTTCTTCTTTCCCCACTCACTTTATAACCTAGCTTCTCCACCCAATGGGAATGATTACTAACGGGAGTCTGATTTTTCCCCTATCACTAGGTGTGTGTGTGTGGGGTGCTGAAGCTTCAGATTTCTACTGTTCCTTACCAGAACAAAGCATACTGCACCTTCTGCTAGGGGTGCAGTACCCTTTTGTAGCACGCTGACTAGCAGGGTGCTACATGAATAGGGGTGTACCGGCTGTGTCCTGGATCCCTAAGGGTCTCTAAATGTCTCGTATGTCTTGTGCAAAAAGAGCCCTGTGAACATGTGGGGTTCTGTGTATGTTGATCCCTGTAAATATGTGGGTTCTGTATATAATGAACTCTGTAAATAATGTCAGGCTGGTATAGCCGCCATTGGAGCTATCCTGGAAAGGTTTCGTTGATGTGATAAATGTAAATACTGCTATGTATGATGTTCTGATGCAAATACTATCTTGTATGTTGTACAGAGTGTAGATAAGGCTAGGCAGCCATAACCGCCATAAGAACTGTGATTAATGTTCCTGTTTTATGTAGGATCTGTTTATCTGTGTGAACTGTGCTTAATGTTCGTGTTGATATGTGAATTGTGAATTGTATATGTGAACTGTAGTGGTTTATCACATTTATTAATAAACTACTGAACTTATGTTATCTTGAAAAACACAGTTGGTTGTGTCAATTCCGCAACCAAGCTAGTCCTCCGTGTGCCCTGGGCATGCACTACCTCACAGTACGCTTGCACACATTTGCTTATGTCAGCAGAACACAAGGTTGTAAAGGGAGCCTCGGCCTGTAGTGTCCCTAACTACCACGAGGGAGTGTACTAATGATGAAGAAGAAAAGGAGGTCCTTTGAATTATTTTGGATTTAGGACACAGAAGGACCCTGTAGCTATTTTCTATTTTCAGTGTGTGATATCATACACCTTTCAGTACACTCCCATATAGTAGTCAGGGATTCCACCAGCTAGTGGGTCCCTGTAAGGTCTTTTGTGTCCCCAACAGTGGTATCTGCACTATTATTAGTACTTTTTTCTATCTATACTACACAGCCCTTTAGGTGACTCTTATCTTATTGGTTTGGTATATCCTGATCAAGATCAATTATTAGATATATTATATCCTGATCAAGATCATTTATGAGATATATAACTTTTCATCCCAGTCCTATATCCTATATCACTTTTATAGGGTGAGGACTCCGCTGTTAGGTAGCTCTTGTTTAGGGTAAGAGTAGACTGACAATAAATTTCACTCTTCTATCTGTCTTTCACTCTGTTTTAATATGATCAGATGTTTCCCACAATTGTTTTAACATGTAACAAATAAAAATGTATTATTTAAATATTCATGTATTTTAGGTGATTAGTGAATAGTGTTCAATACATGCCTTTATATTCGGTATTTTACTAACCTAAAAGGAACCTGCGCACTACAGTACTTTGCTCTGCCTTTGGCACACTAGAGAGAAGTGTGCTTGCGCAGGAGAGCAATGTAGGAGACTGTGTGTGGTTGAAGTTGAGCACATCATCCACATGAAGCAGGGAATGAGGAGGGCAATTACAAGAAAAGAGGAAAAAAAGGAGAAAGAGCACTGACACCCATTGGACTGGACCATGCCGCAGGTGGGTATAATAAAAGGTCTATTTAATGTTATATGGATCAGTTTGGGGTTTTATACACTATTCTAGAATGCTTTATCTAAGAGCTTACTGGTGGTGGCCACAGTTTATATGGGGAAAACGTGGTGACAGGTTCATGTTAAAGTAATTGATGTTCTTGAAATATATCACTTTATATTAAAATTTTAATAATGGCTGCAATTAAAATCTAGGCTTCTGGGCTCTAGTCAAGACTTTACAATGGTCAAAATAGGGACAAAAAATGCATTACAGGGACAATCCAAAGATTTCTACTAAGGCCGGCTTCACACCATGGCTGCGTCCGATCCGGGGCTGTCAGGGATGAATCTGACAGCCCCTGACAGCTTCAGCACACAGAACTGGAGGGCAAATATGCCCTCCGGTTCGGTGTGCAGCCGGATGCAGCTGCCGCTACTGATGATTCAGGACCGCGGCTCGCAGGGAGCTAGCCGCGGTCCTGAAATAACAGCAGCATGCAGCGGCCGGTATCTGGTTCCCGGATCCTTCTGGATCATGACAATCCGGCCCCATAGGCTCTCATGTTAGGGAGTGCCAGATTGGATCCGGGAGGATCCGGGAGATGCTAATTTGGGGAAATTTGCAAGCAACGTTTTTGTGTCCGGGAGAAAAATCCGAATTCACCCGGATTCTTCCAGAGAGATGGAAACCGGATGGCAGATAGCTGCCATCCGGCTCCATCCGGCCCCATAGGATACTATGGGGCCAAAATCTGGTCCGGGGCTGTCTGGTTTACACCAGACAACCCCGGATCGGACGCTGCTGTGGTGTGAAGCCAGCCTAAACCTGTGTAATGCTTTAGTAGATATAGGGGCGCAACAGGGTCATTGAACAATTGCTTCCCCTACAAACTACTGCTGATCCATGAAGGTTATTATTTTTTTATTATTATTATTATTATTATTATTTATTTATTTATATAGCGCCATTAGGTTCCATGGCGCTTTACATGAGGATGAGGGAGACAAGAACAAGTACACTAAATCTAGTCGATCAGGACGTACAGGTACAGAGGGCAGGGACCCTGTCCACGAGGGCTCACAGTCTATGAGGGTGGGTTAGGATAGAGTAGGATGGGGGAATGTCAGGTATGGGGCGTTCGCCTGGGTCTCATCGCAGGTTGTAGGCTTGACGGAACAAGTGAGTCTTCAGGTGACACTTGAAGCTACTCAGGGTAGGAGACCTGGAGGTACCTGGAGGTGTCAACAGCAGGACGGGTTTGTGATCAGTCTATTGTCAGTTCACCCTTATAAGACAATAGGACTGTCCAAAACATAAAGACCCTACAGCAGTTAAAATCTATACAAAATATAAACCAACAGTAAGGAAATAAAATCATAACGTGAAAATGTAAACCACAGAAACATAATCTCAGCAATGTGGAAATCCTTTAAGAAGATATATATAACACATTCTTCTCAAATTTTTCTCTTGTGAACAATTAGTTATGTTCTGCTATAGTTATTAAATTGTGGATTTAAATAATAGAAATCTGACATGTCTGAGGCAAATGGCTTAGGCTGGAGACAGTCGTGTAATTAATGTTACTCCACGGTCAGCCAGAATCCTCATCTAGCTTAATAGCTGGGGTGCTGGAAGGAAAATACCAACGATTCCATGATTCTTGGGTTAATATAGCATTAACTGAGGGATAAACTGGGTCTGAAATAGTAAATGGGATTTTGATTCTTTTTTAATACAGTCGTAGAGTACATTATAAAGGGTTACATTCCGAGATTTGATGGACATAAGATATGGAAAATTAGTTTTGAACATAAAATATTTAGCTATCTACTATATAATTGTCTAAGGCGTCTGTCGGTCACAGAAATCGCGTGCCAGACAGAGGCCGCTCATTGGTGCCTGTCGGAGGCGGCCACCAATGAGTGCAGACTGTGCAAATAGGCGCGCAAATTCAAAGTTCGAATTTCGCGCCAATTTGTAGCCCAGCAACAGCGACGCGTTATCGCCGCTGTCACTGGGATACACAGGTCCGGCCAACGGTGGCCGCAGCGAGAGAGCCGCTGGAGAACCGCTGACCGTAGCTCAGCCGCGGCTACCTGCGGCACAGAGGTCCACGGCAAGCCAGCCGGGAGATGACCGGCTGACGCCGGTCATTTCCCGGCTGGCAAGCCGCTGACCTCTGTGCTGCAGTAGCCACGGCTGAGCTACGGTCAGTGGCAAGCCAGCCGGGAGATGACCCTTCGCGGCATTCACACTGCACGCCGAGCCGCAGTACTCTTCTGATTGGTCGCCGTGGCCGGGATACACGGGCCCGGCCGACAGTGGCCGCAGTGCGCGCGAGCCAGCTGGATGGTGCCCTTCGTGGCATTCAAACAGCGCTCCAAGTCGCGGTGACCAATCAGAGAAGTAACGCAACTTGGTGTGCGGTATGAATGCAAACCCCATCCTTGCAGCCTCCTCCATCCCCTCAGCCTCCTCCGTCATAACAACCTCCTCCATCCCCTCAGCTTCCCCATCCTCACAGCCTCCTCCATCCTCACAGCCTACTCCATCCCCTCAGCCTCCCCATCCTCACAGCCTCCTCCATCCCTTCAGCCTCCTCCATCCTCACAGCCTTCTCCATCCTCACTGCCTCCTCAAGCCCCTCAGCCTTCCCATCCTCACAGCCTCCCCATCCTCACAGCCCTCCATCCTCACAGCCTCCTCCATCTCCTCAGCCTCCTCCATCCCCTCAGCCTCCTTATCCCACAGCCTCCTCCATCCTCACAGCCTCCTCCATCCTCACAGCCTCCCCATCCTCACAGCCTCCCCATCCTCACAGCCTCCTCCATCCCCACAGCCTCCTCCATCCTCACAGCCTCCTCCATCCCCTCAGCCTCCCCATACTCACAGCCTCCCCGATCCCCTCCAGGCAGACAACGGAATGGAGCGCCAATGAGCGTGCGGGCTCCTCACTGCCTCCTCCATCCCCTCAGCCTCCCCATCCTCAAAGCCTCTCCATCCTCACAGCCTCCTCCATCCTCACAGCCTCCTCCATCCTCACAGCCTCCCCATCCTCACAGCCTCCCCATCCTCACAGCCTCCTCCATCTCCTCATCCTCCGCCATCCCTTCAGCCTCCTCCATCCTCACAGCCTCCTTATCCCCACAGCTTCCTCCATCCTCACAGCCTCCTCCATCCTCACAGCCTCCCCATCCTCACAGCCTCTTCCATCTCCTCAGCCTCCTCCATCCTCACAGCCTCCTCCATCCCCTCAGCCTCCCCATCCTCAAAGCCTCCTCCATCCCATCCAGGCAGATGACGGAATGGAGCACCGGTGAGTGTCCCCGCAGCGTGCAGGCTCCTCACTGCCTCCTCCATCCCCTCAGCCTCCTCCATCCTCACAGCCTCCTCCAACCCCTCAGCCTCCCCATCCTCACAGCCTCCTCCACCCTCACAGCCTCCCCATCCTCACAGCCTCCCCATCCTCTCAGCCTCCTCGATCCCTCAGCCTCCTCCATCCTCACAGCCTCCTCCAACCCCTCAGCCTCCCCATCCTCACAGCCTCCCCATTCTCACACCCTCCTCATCCTCACTCCTTACTCCTGTCTATTAGGTCTGTCAGTCAGTGTGACGCAGTTTACTCTTGTCTATAAGGTCTGTCAGTCAGTGTCACAAACTTTACTCCTGTCTACAAGGCTGTCAGTCAGTGTGACGAACTTCACTCCTATCTACAAGGCTGTCAGTCAGTGTGACGAACTTCACTCCTGTCTACAAGGCTGTCAGTTAGTGTGACGAACTTCACTTCTGTCTACAAGGCTGTCAGTCAGTGTGACGCCCTTCACTCCTGTCTACAAGGCTGTCAGTCAGTGTGACGTCCTTCACTCCTGTCTACAAGGCTGTGAGTCAGTGTGACGCACTTCACTCCTGTCTACAAGGTATTCTAGAATACCCGATGCATTATAATCGGGCCACCATCTAGTAAAATATATTTCTTCATTTAAAAAAAAAATAAAGAGGTTTTTGAGGTTATTAAAAAATGGCACCTGAGCTTTTTTTTAGTTCTGGAGTGGCACTTAAAATCTAAGCCCCTGCCCCGGTCATATAAGCAAACAGACATTGGCCAATGTGTGTACTAAGAACTTCAGAAATAAAAAAATAAGAATTTTGAGTTTTTTGAAAAAAACGTAAGTTTTTAAACTTTTTTCTCAAATATATACAGCTTGTTAGCATATGTACATCACTGGTAGTAGCTGAGTGCTGCAGAGAATTTTTTTCTAGTTGTTTGACCGAGCGTCCCTGCTGGCATCAGTTCACATTGTGTCTGTGAGTGCTGTGCAGTTTTTTTCTCTTTTAGATAGATAGATAGATAGATAGAAAACCAAGAAAAACGAAACAGCACAGCAGTATACAGCGGGTGCAAAGCCCTCCTACCACTTCACTGGTTGTTGTTTAAGATGAAAAAATGAAGGGCAGCACTTCCTTTAGTGTATCCATGTGGGTTTATTTTGTCCTAGGACTGCGACGTTTCGGCACACAGCCTTCCTCTAGCAGTGACAAACAGTTCCAGTGCTCACATATATATAGCTCCCATACAAGGGGCTTACAATAATACAATTAGTAAAAAAATAGTATAAAAAGTCATATACATATAAAGTTCCATATACTGTGCATAGTGATCTGTGAATCATAAAGTGCATATAGTGATATTATACAGCAAACATCCATATTGTAACCAATATCTTACATTTCATATTAATTAGTAATTTCCAGTACAGATGTTACTTATCTGCTAATTAGAAGACCCCACGTTGCAACTATGTACCGCCACTTCCGCCATCTTAATTTCGGCGTTCTCCTCATTCTAATGCGCATGCTCCGTGTGAATACTTCAGTCCCATCAAGACGAAATCGCGTGCCCAGTCCTAGATCCCGCGCATGTGTATTGCGAGTCGGGAACTTCCCATACACCCACTGCAGTTGCGCAGTAGTGTAGATGAAGTCACTACTCCTAACTTCATTCCCGCGCCTGCGCTCTCTCCTCCGTTATTCTCGGGCGCCATCTTTGCTTTCTAGCGATTGCGCATTGATACAGGCACCGTTCTTAGAACTTGTGCTCATAAACCTAATGAATAGGAGAGTTAGGCGCACATTAACTGCTATTTACGCAGTGATGTAGGGAATATAGAACTTAATATATGTATCTAAATGTCTCTCTTCCGTAAGTTGCCCAAATCACTTTAGTATCCCAATACAAGTGTACACATTAGGCAATTATAAACAAAGAATATATGGAGGTGATCTATGTCCTATAAAGGAAACCAATCATGGTCCATACAAAAGTCACCGCCCTGGTGGGCTTTTGACAGTTAAGTATGTTTTTTGCATACAAATAACCACAAAGTGTTATCCTGTTTAAGTGACCAGACCATGTTTCTACCAAAGACATTCTATACACAAGGACTTGATCATAACAATTATACTTTATTCAGTTACTCATTATACAAGGGCACTAATACTGATAGGACATCTGATATCACACTGGATAACAATTGCAATTGGAATGACATGTGTACAGACAAGTTGCAGCTTGTGGAGTCCTCTGTACAGATCTGAAAAATAAAAAATAAAATATTTTCAGTAACAAATTTTTTAAAAGCATCATTTCAAGATGAATTACCAGATCATACTTTTAACTGATGATTATCAACCTACACTTATGGTTGATGAGGGTTTAATATCAAGGGATTCATATTTTATAACAGGCTATGTATCTTATAATCCACGTTTAGACCATTCGGTCGTAATGTATTGAGTCTATGGATCCATTCCATTTCTCTTTTTAACAACAATTTCTGTCGATCACCTCCCCGTCTTTGTATGGGAATTGCATCTATTAGACGAAACCTCAGATCTTTTTCCGTATGCCCCATTTCCACAAAGTGTTTGGGGATCGGTAGATCCTTCCTTTTCTTTTTTATGGTATGTCGGTGATGAGCAATACGTGTCTTAAAATCCCACGTTGTCTCACCGACATACCACAAAGAACAGGGACACTCGATGAGGTAGACAACATAATCAGACGAACAGGTCAAATAATGCTTGATTTCAAATCTCTGCCCTGTTTTTGGATGCACAAAATGTGAGCCTTTATTCATCAGCCTACAGTTAATACATGAGAGACAGGGATAACACCCTACTCTCTTAGCCCCTGTCAAATACATTTGTCCATCCTTTTTTATAGGACCAATGTCTGAGCGTATCAATTTGTCCCTCAGACATTGGTTTCGTCTATACGAAAAAAGTGGCGGTTCATTAAATTCTTTTACATGAGGTAAGCATCTCCCCAACATCTTCCAATGCTTGCGTATTATACTCGCAACCTCTCTACTCTCTTCACTATAAGTGGAAACAAATGGCACTCTTTTTAGTTGTTTCTTATTGTTTTTCTCCGCCAAAACATCTGACCTGACCAATTTCAGCACTTTTTCTTTCTGTTCTCCCAGTAGTTTTTTTGGGTATCCCCTTGCATAAAATTTATTCATCATTATTCCAAGTGCTGCTTCTTGTTCTTTCTCATCACTTACTATTTTTTTGACTCTTGTCATTTGGCTAAAAGGGATAGATTTAATGGTATTTATTGGGTGCTGGCTTTTCATCTTAGATAGATAGATAGATAGATTTTGGGTTTTGTTTTAACTGTATTTAAGTCAACTACATTTGGTCACTTGTACCATAAACTGCTATACCACAGTTTTGCAATATATAGTGTATATCATTAGTCTTCATTGAAGCTCAACACATAGTTGAGACTCACAGGAGGGCAGAGGTGGCAGCAACATGAGCCTTCATGGGAACCCATCACTGCTCACAGAAGCCTAATGTGAAATAGCATATGTGATGTAGCAGTGATATAATGTAGATGCTGCTTTCAGTAATTAACAGCAGTATCTCAAAGGTTAATAGGCAGGACTAAAGCTCTAATGTCAGTGAGAGATGTCACCTATTTAATTTCGAAGGCATTAGCTGCATGTACTGTAGAAGGAGTTCACCTCCTTGGCTCCCTCTGCATTTGGTCACCAAGTGCAGTACATGAATTTACATCCATATACACTAAAGCGTTAACCCGCCAATAAATAATATACATTATAATGGTCACAGCTTAAATTTTCTGAGTGTTATGGGGTGTGTAGTGAAGTGGATAATGAATTAGCGGAGCTGGACTTGCTGAATTGCATGTGGATTGGCAAGAACCAGTACAGCAGGGTATACAGGACGGTTGGTGGATGCTTGAGCTTGAAGAACTAAGGGGTACATCACACACTGAAATCAGTCAGCGATATCGCTGTGTGTGACATGTAGCAGCGATCAGGCCTCTGCTGTGAGGTCAATGATCGCTGCACATCCTTCAGGACCATTTTTTGGTCCTTGGTCTCACTCTGGTCAGCACGCATCGCTGCATGTGACAGCGAGAGACCAGCAATCAGCTGCCTAGATACCCGGTGTTTATCATGGTTACCAGCGCTAAGCAGGAGGTCGCTGGTAACCATGACAAACACCGGGTATCTAGGCAGCGCGTGCTGCCTAGATACCCACTGTTTATCATGGTTACCAGCGATGTGGAGTTGGCTTCCTGGTCTCTGGTCTCCGACGAGATCTCTCTATTTGACAGCTCCTCAACGACCACAGAGCGATTCTGGTCGTTGTCGGGATCCCTGGAACATCATTGTGTGTGACGGCACCCTAAGGGTGCATGCACACGATAAGTACATGCAGCGTCTTACTGCATCCAAAATGCTACGTTGTACAGTAGCAGCAGAGTGGATGGGATTTCTAGAAATCCTCACTATGCTGCTCCCAACCGCAGCGTTTTGACATGTTCATTTCATGCTGTGGAGTTGTAGCGACCGGTGGTAAGGCCGCGGGTGTGTGTGTATGATCTTTCTCAACAGAATCCCCATACTCAGGTTTAACCGATAATAACGTTTCTTTACTGGCAAACATATTTATATCACAGTCAACCGAACTATATGCGCACTTGTATATATTAGAGTCTCTGGATCTTCACTTCTTCCGGGTACGCCGCAAGAAAAGAAAAAAACACAACAATGAAAGTATCTTTCCCTAACTTTCCCTAAAATCACGTACCAGTCTATCACAGAAGAAGATGTCGCTCCCACGTCGCAGGCCTGGGGATCTCACGAAGACGGGTCCCGATGCAGCGCTGAAGGGGGAAACTCCTCAGTCTTCTTCTTTGGTCTCCTTTCACAGGTAACGGCATTTTTCTTTTAATGTCTCTCCCAGTCTCAGGGCACACCGAGCAGCAGAAGGGGGCCCACAGCAGCACAGAAGTCTCTCTCAGTCTCGGGGGCACCCCGAGCAGCAGGAGGGAGATCACGGCAGTACAAATGGCTCCCTTATGTCAGTCACGGCCCCTGCACATGCACTCTGGGTGCTCGGCGGGCAAGGTTTTGCAGAGCGGCCAGAGTCACAGCACCAAAGTCCAGTGGCCCAGGATCAGTCACGGGGGCTTCTGTGGGGTGATTTTTCCGGCAAGGTGTAGCAAAGTAGCCCTCTTTCAACAGACATCCACAAGCAGGTCTCCCCTGGCTCAGCTCTGGATCTGCACTGACTTCCTGCTGCTCTCTCTTCCTGAGTAAACACATTTGCTGAAAAGGGAATTTCCCACTTCCTTGCGTTTTTTTCAGCACTTGTCCACAAGGGGCAGTAGCGGACTGTGCACAGTTCATTTCCATATCCATTTCTATGATACAATCTGAATTGCTCACCTCACTACATACCCCCCACACTTAAAGGTTGACAGTCCCTGTCAACAACCATCGGCTCCAAGGCAGTGATGGCTGTGGATATCACAGGGATTGATCTCCGGCGGAGTAGGGACCTCTGTTGGGGGAAACCGTCATCCCCAGTTCACCTTCGCTCCCTTGTTCAGGGCTCACAATATCTCCAATAAACTCAGTCACGTTTTCTACCCGGGGAGAGTAGGATCGTCGGCGGTAGCGGCGCCGGTTGGGGGCAAATCTGCTTCCTTTATCGGGAACACCCCCAGGACCGGTGACGTCGGCGGCCTCTGTACCCCTCTCTCCCTTCACAACATCAAACTGTACCACCTCCCCATCACAAACGCTGCGGAGGTACTTACGAGGATTGTTACGCTTTATGGCAGTCTGATGTACAAACACGTCATCCTTTGTGTCATTCCTGTTGATGAAGCCATACCCATCGCGGACATTAAACCACTTCACCGTCCCCTGGACCCGAGTGGCCAGCACTTGCTTATCCGCCTGGCTCTGTCTCTTCACACCCTTTACCCTGATCTCCCCTGCCGAGCGAGCCGCTTTGGCGGGGGCGTCTAGTTTAAAGGTGGCTGCTGTTGTGGGGCATGACTTGCTGGTTCTGGTATATCGGACCACGGGTGGAGGATGCGGACAACGATTTGCCCTATGGCGGGGTCGCCGCATGTCCAGCACCTTCCCATAGGCCGGCTGGGTTGCTGTCTCGCTTGCCTGTCCACCTGTTGGTCTAGCATGAGCTGCAGCTGTAGTATCTGTTTCTGCAACTCTGCTACTATCTGCTTCAATTCTTCCGTGTCACTGTTCGGAGTGCTGGCACCGGATATGGACCTGCAGGCCGTAGTATAAGTCTGGTTATAAGTTACTACCGGGAGGAGATTCTGTTGATCACACATCCTGCCGACTACGCCAGATGTAGCGACCGGTGGTAAGGCCGCGGGTGTGTGTGTATGATCTTTCTCAACAGAATCCCCATACTCAGGTTTAACCGATAATAACGTTTCTTTACTGGCAAACATATTTATATCACAGTCAACTGAACTATATGCGCACTTGTATATATTAGAGTCTCTGGATCTTCACTTCTTCCGGGTACGCCGCAAGAAAAGAAAAAAACACAACAATGAAAGTATCTTTCCCTAACTTTCCCTAAAATCACGTACCAGTCTATCACAGAAGAAGATGTCGCTCCCACGTCGCAGGCCTGGGGATCTCACGAGGACGGGTCCCGGTGCAGCGCTGAAGGGGGAAACTCCTCAGTCTTCTTCTTTGGTCTCCTTCCACAGGTAACGGAATTTTTCTTTTAATGTCTCTCCCAGTCTGAGGGCACACCGAGCAGCAGAAGGGGGCCCACAGCAGCACAGAAGTCTCTCTCAGTCTCGGGGGCACCCCGAGCAGCAGGAGGGAGATCACGGCAGTACAAATGGCTCCCTTATGTCAGTCACGGCCCCTGCACATGCACTCTGGGTGCTCGGCGGGCAAGGTTTTGCAGAGCGGCCAGAGTCACAGCACCAAAGTTCAGTGGCCCAGGATCAGTCACGGGGCTTCTGTGGGGTGATTTTTCCGGCAAGGTGTAGCAAAGTAGCCCTCTTTCAACAGACATCCACAAGCAGGTCTCCCCTGGCTCAGCTCTGGATCTGCACTGACTTCCTGCTGCTCTCTCTTCCTGAGTAAACACATTTGCTGAAAAGGGAATTTCCCACTTCCCTGCGTTTGTTTCAGCACTTGTCCACAAGGGGCAGTAGCGGACTGTGCACAGTTCATTTCCATATCCATTTCTATGATACAATCTGAATTGCTCACCTCACTACAGAGTCAGAAGCAGCTCTCATCGGGTGCACGCAGGGAGAAGCCACCCAGCATCCACAGCAGATCGTGGGCACAGGGTGGCTTTGGCCTTCCTGTGGCCACCCGCGGGTTGCCTCATGTCCAACAGGCAGCTCCTCTGGTCCATGAGCACACAGCCTGAACATAACAAAGGCAGATGTATAAACTTTATAGAAACAAATGAGACGTATAGGTGAGTCGGGCCAGAAGGGAAGCAGTTACTCGGATACTGGGACGGTGGCTTCGGTGGGAATCTTGGCTGGTCTAGTTCAGTGCCCTGGGCACTCAATGGCCGATGTGGATGATGGTTGGGGATTATACGTGACACCACTTGTGGTGTCTGGTAAGCGGTTACCAGTGTTGCAGCGGGGCACTGAGGTGATGGTGTGGTGCAGCAGAGGTAGTATAGCTCTCTACAGGTGGAGTTTTTCCTCAGCGCAGCGGGGTGAATGAGGGGAGTTATAGTTGCGGTCCTGCTGTAATCGCTGCAGGCGGTGGCAGGGAATCAGGCTAACACACACACACAACAGTCTTTGTTTCAGTACCTTTTAGTGGTGTCACTGTGCAGGTACAGTACAAGAGGGTAACCAGGTGGCCGTGTGGTTTGGGATGTCCACCTTAGAGAGTTATGATTATGATGCCTCCTCTGTATGTGTATGCGATGATTTGGGAAAATCTGCCTGAATCTAGATCTGCTGCTCTCTTCTCCTCAGGATGCTCCTTCCACAGCTGCCGATGAGGCCCTCCTCTTGGGATCCCTATTCTTTTCTTGGGATCCCCGGTCCTAAGCTGTTCACGTTTTGGCACAGTGCTTTCTGAGCTTCAGGGGAAATAGATCCTCCTGGTTCCTCCGGGGTTTCTTTGCCACAAGTGGTTAATGGCAGGCACGGACTCTTGCTTCCGGGTGAACCATGCTGCCCTGCCCTGTACAATGGTGGACTCCCCAGGATACAGTAAAGATACAAACATTAAATAAATGGCTCCAACACCAGTTCAACCAACAATGGTACTTTACTTAAATATGTTAATGGACATAATAAAAAAAAGTGGAGAATCATTAAAAAAATTCAGACACTCAGCTAAGAGGCCATGACTGTTGTGCTGCACAGTGTGGTGCCCTCCAATATAAGCCAATTATATTCACTATATCTTCACGTAATGACATGCCTGAAGAAACCCACCACCTATTACCTGTTCATACCCTAGAATCTGGAACAATTGGATGGATATGTAGTACGGGTTCACCAGTGGTACAGCACAACAGCTTACAAACTTACTTATTACTTAACTCTATTTCCTGTTCAAATATTCCTCTGCCCCCTACATTGAACAATGAAAAATGGTCCTTCCCCAGCTACAGCTGGAATAGCTGAACAAGTAACTATATGCAATGGCTGATTAGCGGGAAATGAAGTTTGAAGAACTTGAGTTAATGTCACATTACTATAATGTTTCTCAGTAGGTTCCTCCCATGCGAGCTCAAGTATGGCCTGAAGTATATTGCGTGTCTGGATAGCACCTAGTCATGAATTAGTTTACTTTATGTTAAACATTGAATCCTCAATAATGAAAAAATAGGTGAAGTAGGTGCAGAACCGGAAGTCTCGAACAGTGATCTTGGCAGTAATTGCGGCCTGACATGGCCACTAAGCCTATCTAAGCTACTGCAGACCCTGGCTCTGTCTCAAATATTTTGGCTCCTAAATGTGGTGAGGTGTGTACACCATTACCCAATGTGATGGTGCAGTGGGCGTTAGTTTTATAATCAACCCAGGTCTGCTCCGGACAAATGACTTATGCACATGGACAGTTCATGGGCCACTCTGACTGATGAGCTGACCTACAAAGCCATCCATAATACGACAATGTTTCCTCCTTATATCTCCTAACTAAATTCCTGTTCCCTCACATAATTTTCAATCTTAGTAAGACTTCCTTCCTCTACACTCATACATTCCTCACCAATTGTTTCCAAAACTTTTGGATTTCTGTGCCCCAACACATGCAACTATCCACTACACCAGATCTTTCAGATGTAACTTGAATATCTATTTCTTCAAGAAAACTTACAGCCTGCAATGACCCCACTGCCACCTCACCAATACTGGAGCTGCTAGTTCTCCACTATTGAAACTGCCACCTCACCACCACTGGAACTACTGCCAACCACTAACCCAATGACTCAGCCCCCATGACCCTTTAAAATCAAAGGTGGAGAAGAAGGAGAAAAAGAATAATAATTCAACATTTGTTACTAATTTAATGTCTTCTGATTATAAGATAAAGCAATACTCCAGCATTTATTTTTGTATTTTTTTTTGTAGCCATAGAGTTGTTTTACTAATGAAAGTTTTCATCTTTTCTTGGTGCCGCTTCAGTCAGTCCCCAGCGGTTTGGAACCTGCTGACTCTCTCTAGTATTTGCTGGGCGATTTGGAAGTCACTTCTCAGTGTAAAGGTCCTGTCACACATAACGAGATCGTTAACGAGATTGTTGTAACGTCACAGATTTTGTGACGTAACAACGATCCTGCTATCAATGTCGTTATATGTGACATTGGAACAAATAGCACGATCTCCTGCTGGGCGCTCAGAACAGGGCAAGGATTCTTGATCAGGTGAAAAGTCCTTTATTAAGAAAAAACCTCCGTCACCACGACATGTTTCGACTGTGTAGTGCCGTCTTTCTCAAATGGAATGGAGGTCAAGTAACAATTAAAACTTTATATAGGACGGCCCAGAATCCGATTGGGCCAGGATAACATTAGTATACACCCTCTTTTTAACCCATTAGTCTTCCATCCAAGGTATACACATAAAATGACCATATCCAATTTTATCCTAACTATCCTAAATAAATAAAAATATGTATTTATATGTGCCCTAATATGAACAGCATTGATAAGACAATAATACAATAAAACAATAAAAATCATTACATCAAAAAATATACTATATGATCAATATATATATATTACAAAATATATATAAAAAATATATATATGAAAATTATATTAAAACATTAAAAAATGATTACATTATTAATTAATATTATTATACAAGGACATCCATATTATATCTATATATTATATTATAAAAAACTCCTTGCCCACTTGTAATTTCCTTTTCCTACATTTTTATTTCCCCTCTAAGTCGGGATTTAAGTCTAACAAAACAAATAAATAAATAAATAAATAAATAAATAAAAAAATATATAAAAAAAAAATAATAATTCAAAAAAAAAAAAAAAAATATTTTGAAAAAAAAAAAAAATTATATAATAAAAAAAAAAAAATATATATATAAAAAACCTTACATAATATTATGAAGAAATAAGAATAGGAAAAGAGTCTAAAATTATCGGGAAACAGATTAATTCCTGGACACTTTTTCTATTGTCAGATTGAGACCCTCTGGATAAAGGGTCCCCAATCTGAAGATCCAGTAGCTTTCCTTCTTAATGAGTCTACTCAATCTGTCCTGTCCACCTTCACATACTTGATCAATTATGGTAAGATTCATCTTACTGGGGTCTCTTTGGTGATATTTGTCATAGTGTCGGGAGACACTGTGCTGTTGGAACCCTGATCTTATATTTTGTCTATGTTTATTTAGACGATTATGGGTCGCCTGTATCGTCCTCCCCACATATTGTAACCCGCAGGGGCATTCTAATAAATAGACTATGTAAGAGGATTGACAAGTCAATCTATGTCTTATATCAAAGACCTCCTTAGTTGTATTTGACCTAAATTGTTTAGTGCCATCCTGTATTACGTTACAACACATACACTTCCCAACTTTACAAGAATAGCATCCCCATTTCTCAGCAGGTGGTACAACATTAGCTTCTGGATTCTCAAATTTCTTCTTAATGTTGCTGGGAGCTATAAAAATTTTTAAATTTTTATTTCTCCTAAATACAATAGTTGGTTTATCTGGCACTTTTATTCCTAAGAGAGGATCTCCTTTTAAAACAAACCAATATTTTCCCAAAATAGACCGTATCAATGCACGGGATTGGCAGTAAATTGTTACAAAACTCCATTTACTTCTATCATCATTCTGGGTTGGTGCTACTCTCTGATCTGCCATCTTACTTAGACAACTATCTTGTGTCATCAGCTTGGTCTTAACATAGGCATCTTTAAGAATTTTTTTTAGGATAACCCTTTTCTTTAAACCTATGTTTCAGAATGGACGACTCTGACTCAAAGTCTCTATCCCTAGAGCAATTTTTGCGGATCCGTCAATACTGTCCATAAGGTATGTTTTTTAACCAACCAGGTAGATGACCACTACCGAACTGTAGATAGCTGTTGACATCCACTGTCTTAAAGTGAGTGGCAGTAAAAAGCCTCCCCTCATCATCAAATTTGACCAAAAGATCTAAATATTGAATTTCTGACACAGAAAAGGTTGCCATAATCGTCTAAATAAACATGGACAAAATATAAGATCAGGGTTCCAACAGCACAGTGTCTCCCGACACTATGACAAATATCACCAAAGAGACCCCAGTAAGATGAATCTTACCATAATTGATCAAGTATGTGAAGGTGGACAGGACAGATTGAGTAGACTCATTAAGAAGGAAAGCTACTGGATCTTCAGATTGGGGACCCTTTATCCAGAGGGTCTCAATCTGACAATAGAAAAAGTGTCCAGGAATTAATCTATTTCCCGATAATTTTAGACTCTTTTCCTATTCTTGTTTCTTCATATTATTATGTAAGGTTTTTTATATATTTTATTTTTTTTCTTTTATTATATTATTGTTTTTTGTTTTTTTTGTTTTTTTTTCAATATGTTATTTTTTTTTTTCTGTTTTTGAATTATTTTTTTTTTTTTTATTTATTTATTTATTTTTTTGTTAGACTTAAATCACGACTTAGAGGGGGAATAAAAATGTAGGAAAAGGAAATTACAAGTGGGCAAGGAGTTTTTTATAATATAATATATAGATATTATATGGATGTCCTTGTATAATAATATTAATTAATAATTTAATAATTTTTTTAATGTTTTAATATAATTTTCATATATATATATTTTATATATATTTTGTAATATATATATTGATCATATAGTATATTTTTTGATGTAATGATTTTTATTGTATTATTGTCTTATCAATGCTGTTCATATTAGGGCACATATAAATACATATTTTAATTTATTTAGGATAGTTAGGATAAAATTGGAAATGGTCATTTTATGTGTATACCTTGGATGGAAGACTAATGGGTTAAAAAGTTGTATACTAATGTTATCCTGGCCCAATGGAATTCTAGTAGGGATGGGCGAATCTACTCGCTAGGACTCGTTACTCGGCGAGTAGTAAGGGACTTGCAGGACTCGGTACTCTGCGAGTTTCCCAGCGTTTACTCGCACGAGTTCCAATGCAAATCAATGGCAAACGCTGACAAAACTAGGATTGCCATTGTTTGCATTAGACTCGGCTACTGTGCCAGTGATAGCAGGGAAACTCGCAAAGTAACTGCTGTTTCTTTGCGAGCCGAGTCCAGCTGTCTTCTCTGTGCAGCTCCAGGGTCCTAGAGCCCACCTGCTCACAGAGATGATGTAGCAGAGCTGAGATTGTTCTCAGTCTGCTCATTCCCTGTGCATAGACATCTATATCTATGCACAGGGGATGTAGCAGAGAGGACATCGCGTTTTGGAATACGTCGGACGGAAGAGGATTTTTTTAATTAAAGATGGAGTCCCTAATGGCTTTTTTTTTTAATTTCAAATAAAAAGTTTTCTCTGTGTTGTGTTTTTTTAACCCTTTATTGGAGATTCTTAGTGGCTGGGTCAAACGTGGCCTGACATTAAGAATCTCGGGCTTAATACCAGCTTGTATAACAAAGCTGGTATTAACCCCTTTATTACACAGCGTGCCACCACCACCAGGGCCGCTGGAAGAGCGGGGTTCAGTGCCAGAGGATGGCGCTTCAATGAACGCGCCATCTTCTGGGGCGGCTGCGGGCTGCAATTTGCAGCGGAGGGTGCCCAGAAAGCTTGGGCATCCCTGTGCTGCGGATTCCAGCCCCCAGCTGCTTAGCTGTACCTGGCTAGACATAGAAATTGCGCGGAGCCCCACGCAGTTTTTTTTTTATTATTTCATGAATTTCAGAGTCAGAGTCTCAGAGTCAGAGTCTCAGAGTCAGAGTCTCAGAGTCTCAGAGTCTCAGAGTCAGAGTCTCAGAGTCAGAGTCAGAGTCTCAGAGTCAGAGTCTCAGATTCAGAGTCTCACCCTCAGAGCCAGAGTCAGAGTCTCAGAGTCTCAGAGTCAGAGTCTCAGAGTCAGAGTCAGAGTCTCAGAGTCAGATTCTCAGAGTCAGATTCTCAGAGTCAGAGTCTCAGAGTCAGAGTCTCAGAGTCAGAGTCTCAGAGTCTCAGAGTCAGAGTCTCAGAGTCAGAGTCTCACCCTCAGAGTCAGAGTCTCACCCTCAGAGCCAGAGTCTCACCCTCAGAGTCAGAGTCTCACCCTCAGAGTCAGAGTCTCAGAGTCAGAGTCTCAGAGTCAGAGTCTCAGAGTCAGAATCTCAGAATTTCATGAAATAATTTAAAAAAAATGCGTGGGGCTCCGCGCAATTTCTATATCTAGCCAGGTACAGCTAAGCAGCTGGGGGCTGGAATCCGCAGCGCAGGGATGCCCAAGCTTTCTGGGCACCCCCCGCTGCAAATTGCAGCCCGCAGCCGCCCCAGAAGATGGCGCGTTCATTGAAGCGAAAATCCTCTGGCGCTGAACCCCGCTCTTCCAGCGGCCCTGGTGGCTGTGGCACGCTGGGTAATAAAGAGGTTAGGGCCAGCTTTGTATTATCAGCTGGCCCTAAGCCCGAAATTTATGGCGGTCACGCCAATATTAGACATGACCGCCATGAATTTCTATTAAATTGTTTTAAAAAAAACACAACACAGAGAAAATTTTTTATTAGAAATAAAAAAAAAAGCCATTAGGGACTCCATCTTTAATTAAAAAAATCCTCTTCCGTCCGACGCAGTCCAAAACGCGATGTCCTCTCTGCTCATCCCTGTGCATAGATATAGATGTCTATGCACAGGGAATGAGCAGACTGAGAACAATCTCAGCTCTGCTACATCAGGCAGCAGGCGGTCTCTAGGACCCTGGAGCTGCGGCAGCCAGCACACAGAGCAGACAGGACTCTTATCTGTGCGAGTTTCCCAGCGATTACTTGCAAAGTAAACGAGTCCAATGCAAATAAATGGCAAAACTAGGATTACTTCAGGCTGAAGCTTCCGAGACACATCTGCGATTTGTAAATCTCACACTACTCGCTATTACTCGCTTCCCCATTCATTAACATTGGACTCGCTAGACTCGCAACGAGTAGCAAGTCCTGTGCACGGACTCGCTAGAGTCAAGCGATTCCGAGTAATTTAGGATTCGCCCATCACTAGATTCTAGGCCGTCCTATATAAAGTTTTAATTGTTACTTAACTTCCATTCCACTTGAGAAAGACGGCACTACACCGTCGAAACATGTCGTGGTGACGGAGTTTTTTTCTTAATCAAGGACTTTTCACCTGATCAAGAATCCTTGCCCTGTTCTGAGCGCCCAGCAGGAGATCGTGCTATTTGTTCCACTGGTATTTCTCTCTCCCTGAGGGCACGACAGGAGCTGCTCGTTCTTAGCCGCAAGGACCTGTACCGCCGTGGCTACGGCTTAACACTGGAGACATAGGACCTGTCTGACGGCAGCGCGCCCGGTCACATGGGACGTGAGGTGGCGGAGCCTGTGTAATACGAGGAAGTTAGTGGGGACACCTGTGGCCGACCGGAGGCCGCACGGCGTGAGACCTCTTTCTTACATCAACTTGCAGACAGTCTGGCTTAAGGGGGAGACCCCCATAATCGCTCACACTTACACCAGTGTTGTGCATGAACTGCACAACACTAGGAGGTTAGTAGACATAGAACCATAAGTTAACAGAGACTAAGGCGATATTGTACCATTGCGCCCCCTTTCTCTCCTTTTGTCTTTACAGTTATATGTGACATGTAATAACGATCTGGCCCCTGCTGTGAGATCGTTGATAGTTACATACAGCTCTGGGTCCTTTCTACGTTGTTGCGCTCCCGCTGGTTGTGCTACATAGTTGTGTTTGAAAGGGACAATGACCAACGATCTCAATGCTATGCTATGGAGTGACAATTCCCAACGACCTCTGTATAATTCTGGATCGTTGGTGGCATCGCTGGTAAGATACCTGTTTGACATCTTACCAGCGATGTGTAAACGACACACCAGCGATCCCAGCCACGTCGTATTGTTATCGGCATCGCTGGTGCGTCGTTATGTGTGACGGGGGCGTAAGTCTATGAGAATGAAGAATGAGGCCTTATATACTTGTGATTAGAGTTATCTCCCTAGGAGTGGACACTCAATCAGTGGCTGTGTGATGTCAGCCAAGTATGTTTGACTGAAAACTCATGGCGTTTAAGAGAAAAGATACTTGGCTGACATCATACAGCCAGTGTTTGATACTTGCCTCCCCTGGACCAGACAGCATGTATCAACTGCAAAAAAATGGTGTCTGCAAGCTTTTAGTATTAAATGAATGTACAGGTGCACAAATCTAATATATTGTCAATATACAGACATATACACACATGATGTGGCAGCTATGCTGATGGTGGAGGTGGTCCTATTGAAGATGGGGCAGGTATGCTGGAGACTGCGATGGGCCTGTTGGAGTCTGGGTGTAACGTCCAGTTGTGACCTTTAAAACCAGGCCCCAAAACAACACACCTCTAGACGAGGGAGAGCAGCTCCTCCTCACGTGCGGTATGCCGATATCTAGGTTACAAAGCAAAATGCTACAAAATAAGTGCAAGCACTAGGGAGTTAATGTTTCATAGAAATTACCACTTTATTAAACATATAAAGTAACAGACAGTACACAGTTAAAAGATTAAGTATTTTTGTGGATGAATCCAGTTAAGAACCACATAGAGGTAATTGCACGTTCAGGGTAACATAATATTGCACCTTATAGTACCAAGTGGTTAGTCTCATTCAATATCATGGGGGGATCAGTGGTGACACAATCGCTCAATCACTGGTTTACTCACCCATAATGTTTGTGCTGTTCCCTGGTCCAGTCAGTGCCCTCAGTTGTGGCCCCCCCCTACGACCGTTTTGCAAGGTTTACTCAAGGGGTTTTTTGTGATGTTACTGGCGACTTCTGCCGCCTTTTATTAGCTACCGACCACCGGATTATGGTCGCCGCCATTCCCGTTGCGTCATTTCCGCCGGTGACTAAGTGGAAAGGGGCTGTGCGCATGACGCGACAACATGGCGCCTACAAATCAACGAGGTGTTTGGTGGTGAAACCAAAGTGATTTTAACGGATGATAAGGAAAATTGTTCCACTCACATTGATAAATTGAAACAACTGATGCACAGACGGGTCCGCTTATGGTGGAATAAGGCCTTTCTAGAAAACTACATACAGAAAGGGCTTATACCACGGGGGTTGAGGATTCAAGTATTTCCCTCATTTGATATCCAGGATGAGTGGTTTAAAAGAAGTTGGGAGGAGCTATCTAACAACTGCTCATGGGGTTTCATGGAACTTCTATGCAAGCTCAATGGTCAAAATATAGTGGACATAGAGAAAGAAATTGATGTGATACAGGGCATGCTTAAAAACGAGGCTTCTCCAGAAGTGATGGAAAAGATCAATAAAGAACTTGATCAAGAAATGAATAAATGGGAAAAAGAAATTAAAGTAACCAAAACAAAAAAATTCAAAAGGGATCAAACTGATCGTCTAAATAATCAAGTTTATAAATGGAGAAAAGGCAAGCCCAGAAAAGAGCGGTCAAGAACTAATTCTATAGTCTCAATAGTCTCCACGGAGGGGTCCGAAGCTGGAGGTAGTGGAGCCAAAATAGATGATTCTGCACAGAAAAAGACAGCTAATAAAAACAATAAAAGAAAAAACATCTCCCCAGCAGGCCAAAAAGATAGCAAATGTAAATCCAACCAACTTGAGGTAATTAACTTGTCTACTCATAATCTCTCTGATACACAGATACAAGTTCTGCAATTAGGTTTAAACTTTGTCCCTAAAAATTGTTTTGATTATTTCACAGCTGTAAAAGATCTGAATTTATTTGCCAGAAAAATGATTTTAAAAAAACTACATGATAAAAGCCAGGTGGATGATATTGATCCTACGCTCCGGGAGATTGAGACCTTGGAAAATCTGGAAGACCTGGGGGATGAAATTTCCAACCCTCCAGGTATGTATCCCTCAAATTTGGCTCACAAGTCCACCACATTTCCTCCCTTAGCACTAAGCTCACAAGTTGAGATCTTTACCAGGTTGGTCACTGACGATTTTGGTAGAATCTCAAGATATGAGGGCAAGGACAATTTAACATACAAACAAAGAGAAGTGCTAAGGGAATTAAAAGCCCTTGACGACATTGTGATCAGAAATGCAGATAAGGGAGGAAATGTGGTGGTTTGGCCTAAAAAGCAATACGAAAAAGAGGTATATAAACAACTTAATGATGGTGTCACGTATCATAAATTGTCATGTAACCCTACGACGATGTATATTGCTGAGCTCCAGGATATCTTACAGAGAGCCTTTGACAATGGGGTAATATCTAAAAAATTAATGGATGGGCTGTTGGTAGTAATCCCAAAGATGCCAACATTATATTTAATTCCAAAAGTCCATAAAGATATTTTAAATCCGCCAGGTCGCCCCATTGTCTCGGGCCTAGGTGGATTATGCGAACCTTCTTGCAAGTTCGTGGAATTTTATTTAAAACAACTAGTAGTCGACTTGCCATCATACGTGCGAGATACCACTGATATACTCACAAAAACTGAAGGACTAATAATTTCTGAAGACATGTGGCTGGTAACAGCTGATGTCGAGTCCTTATATACTTGTATCTCGCACGGCGATGGCATGAGGGCCGTGCGCTTCTTACTTGGAATGACCAGTCGGGACCCCTGTTTGTGTGCATTGATATTAGAACTGTTGGAGTTCGTCCTCACCCACAATGCCTTCGTCTTTGGCGACCGCTTCTATCTGCAGAGACGAGGAACAGCAATGGGGGCGGCATGTGCCCCATCTTACGCCAATTTGTTTTTAGGCGGATGGGAGCGGTCGCTATTCCAGACTGGAGGCATTGTGGGTGCGGATCAAGTCCCCTGTTGGTATCGATATATTGACGACCTGCTCTTTGTTTGGCAGGGGTCAAGAGAAGACCTAGAAACATTTATGGAGACTTTAAATAAAAACGACTTAAACATAAGATTGACATATCAGGCACACAGGAAAAAGATAACGTTTTTGGATGTAGCAATGGAAGTGGGAGAAAGTGGGACAATACAAACGGATGTATTCCGTAAGGCCACAGCGGTCAACTCCCTGCTACATGCCACGTCAGCACACGAACCTAGTACAGTAAAGGGGATCCCAACTGGTCAATTCCTGTGATTGAGACGCATTTGCACAAGCGACGATAAGTTTGAAACACAGGCCCGTGACATGCGAGAGAGGTTCGAAACAAGGGGGTTCAGCAACAGAAGTATAAACCAAGGGTACATGAGAGCCAAAAAAAACGAGTAGAGAACATTTACTATTTAAACCAAAGATTCCAAGATCACAAAACTCAGGAGTGGTGAGATTTATCTCCACTTATAACGCACAATGGCCCAAAATCAGGGAGGTGCTGTGTAAACATTGGTCTGTTCTTCTAACAGATCCGGTTTTGCAAAAATATCTACCAGATAGACCAATGATTACCGCACGTAGAGGTAGAAACTTGAAGGATATTCTATCTAGCAGTCACTACATTCAAGGAAAAAATACATTTTTAGGTAACGCAAAAAGACCATTAAAGGGATGTTACCCGTGTGGTGACTGTCTAGCTTGCACACAGGGGAATATAAAACGTGCCTTTGAGTTTAATGCCTCGAATGGTAGAAAAATACACAGCATCAACAAATACATCACCTGCAGCACGACACACGTGATCTATCACGCAACTTGTCCTTGTGGGAAGATCTATATCGGCCTGACCACGAGACAGTTGCGTGTAAGGATCCGTGAACACGTGCGGGACATTATGGGTGCTGGCCAAGTTGATGATATTAAATTGTTAAAAACCCTTCCCAAACATTTCAGATTCTTTCATGGATGTGATCCAGTCGGATTGGTAGTAAAAGGGATAGACCAAGTGCAGGATGGAATCAGAGGAGGAGATTTGGCCAAAACACTTGCACAAGTTGAGTGCAAGTGGATTGTGGAACTAGACACTATGGCCCCCAAGGGGTTAAACGAAAAATTGAGTTTTTCCCCTTTTCTATAATAAGCTTGACCCTAATGTGCATTAGATTGTTACAACAAGATTAAAAAAGTAAAAAAGAATATTGGAACGTGTTTTCCTCTTGTCATCATTTGTCTGTGTGATTTTAACTCTATTCATATTATTGTAGTTATCCGAATAGGAGAACTTATTCAAAAATGAAGTTAATGAGCTGCTGTTGTGAAACTGTCGAATCAAAGGAAAATATATACCGTAAGCTGGAAAACAGAAACAATAAGGAAAATCTTGTTTAAGAGGCCGGACGGCATTATGGCAATGAACAGATGAACTGGTTGTTCTCCATGTGGTGACTTTTGCTTGTATTAATGATATGTGTTCCACTCATGTAAATAAGTAGAGATGACATGCTGTTTTATGACATGTGACTGATGCTGGTTTAGGGGGTGTTTACTGTGTAAACCTTTATGGTAAAGATATACTCACTATGCACTATATGCACTTTATTCACTCAATATAATGTAATCAATCATGTTTACAAATCTCAGGACAATGTCCTGTGATTATTAGATATATATATAATGTATGGCTATCACTTCACCTGTATGTTGAACGAGTGGACTCTCACGATGTATGTATGAAATGACACCCAAGGGGGAAACACACACAGTCTGTCTGTAACTCGGTTGCCAGAGTAGCCCGTCTGTCCATTAATAAGTAAATGTGCTCCAACAAAATGGCCGCCGTCACCTAAAAACTACAAAGCGGTGCGGGTCCTTATGACTGAGGGGAATCGGGCTGTAGTGCGCACGCGCAATGACGCACGTCGCGTCATGCGCACAGCCCCTTTCCACCTAGTCACCGGCGGAAATGACGCGACGGGAATGGCGGCGACCATAATCCGGCGGTCGGCAGCTAGTAAAAGGCGGCAGAAGTCGCCAGTAACATCACAAAAAACCCCTTGAGAAAGCCTTGCGAAACGGTCGTAGGGGGGGGCCACAACTGAGGGCACTGACTGGACCAGGGAACAGCACAAACATTATGGGTGAGTAAACCAGTGATTGAGCGATTGTGTCACCACTGATCCCCCCATGATATTGAATGAGACTAACCACTTGGTACTATAAGGTGCAATATTATGTTACCCTGAGCGTGCAATTACCTCTATGTGGTTCTTAACTGGATTCATCCACAAAAATGCTTCATCTTTTAACTGTGTACTGTCTGGTACTTTATATGTTTAATAAAGTGGTAATTTCTATGAAACATTAACTCCCTAGTGCTTGCACTTATTTTGTAGATTGATGGAGTGTTTCCTATACAGTCCATTAAAACGTGCCCTCATAGTGGACGTGTTATAACCATGAAACTGATTAATTTGCTATGGCATGATATGGTTTTGAAATTTTTGTTAAAGCAAAATGCTAGCAGTGTGTAAATTATAAACTGTTAGCATTTTGCAGCCTAGATACATACACAGATTTACTTTAAAAAAATCCAGACAACCCCTTTAAGGAAATTGTGTGTTGTTCTCTAATTTTGATCACCAGTGTATATTTATTAATCACAGTGTGCCAAAGCATATGTCTGTATATTTACCACATACCATATTTGTAACCCTGTATATTACTTTAATACCAAAGATGTGCGGGCCCTATTTTTATCCAAAGCTCAGTACCCTTTTTTACACATTCTCCCAGCAGACTGGTTTTTTTTTTCACTTCTCCATTCAAATGAGCACTGGATTAGCACATGGATCTGTAGGTCCTTAGTGATAGGGAACATCCATATTTAAGTACACCTTGATGTGGTTAGATGGCTTTTAAGCTCTTTTAGCATGTATCAATTGTCAAGTTCCATTTAACATCATTCTGCAACATTCAAATTTGATAGAGATGAGAAAGATTCCCAGGATGACAACAAAGTCCTACTGAAGCCTCTACAGCCTGCAAAGATCTTTTATTCTACTATTAGAAAAGTAATGTGTGAGAATGACGTTCATGAAACAATATAAAGAAACTTGCAGCCAATATGAAATTTGCCTGAGACCCACAGGATGTTGCACAATACTTCTGAAATAAAGAACACCGCATACCACCGCCTAAACTTTTTTGTAATGATTAATGTCCTCATAAATGTTAAACTTTGATTTTATCATAAATAAGCTTTGAAGATGGTTAGATAGAAGAAAGATAAGATTTACAGACCGTGCTGACAGGTAATGGTACCTGTATGACCTGATTTTACTCATGTATTGTGCTTGCTCATGTCTGCCCTTTCCTCAAGTAAAGCGCCATGGAACCTAATGGCACTATTTAAATAAATAAATAAATAATTAATGATAATAATAATAATTATTATTCTGAACAATTTCACTGTTAACTCATTCTGTTATTTGTTGAGTACTTGTCATGGCTCGGTTTGGGCATTTGATCTAGTGACCTGTGGCTGCATGGTCGGTTCCTCTATATGATGAATTATTGCCTTTTATTCCCTGTCCAAATGCTAATGGTTACATTTGTCTTTGTTCTCCATTCTTTTTCGCTCCTCTCCAGGTGTTTCTCATTTCCCCATCTTGGTCTGCCCTATCACATTCTGGGTTGGGTTTTATATGTTCACCTTTCACTGCACTTCCCTGTTGGCTATACCTCTAGGTGGACTTGTGTTTAGGATTTCCAGCCTTTCCGCTTAGGGGTTTACCTTATTGGTTAAACAGTTTAATTCCTGCAGTGAGTTGATTTGTTATCCTTCCCGGCACCTTTTCCTGTCACTTCTTTTAGGTTTTGCTTGCTTACTTTTAGCTCTCTTTAGCTTCCCTCTCTACCTTATTTGAATATGTTTTAGTTTTATCAGTCTGGGTTATTATGTCATCCTGCACACCTTCCTCTCCCCTTGTTGGCAGCGTGTTTTGGCCTCCCCTCCAGTCCTTCGGGAGGTACGAGAAATCCCTCAACAGTACTTTAGGGAGTCAGGTCTGAGATGCTGTTTTGAGTTGCGTGGCTAGGATCTTTGTAGTCTGTACAGGGACCAGTTGCATGTGGGTGCAGCAGAGTAGGTATTCTCATTACCTGTGTGTGAGAGTGTTTACATTCATAATAATACTTTGATATCAAAAATACTTAGCAGCTCAATATACCTGTAATTAAACAAATACTCCCAAATGTGTCCATATTCCTCAAACACATGATATTATCAGAAAATGACTGATTCTATAAATCAGGGATGTGTGCAAGTTGCATTTAAAAAAATTGGAAAATTTTTTATGTTAACATCTTTAGTAAAACAAGATTATTAATGTTGCAATTTTCACAGCAATGAATGGGGCTTTTTAACCCTTTAAGGGCCAAGCCTCATTTTTGCAATTCTGACCAGTAACTTTATGGGTACCTTTACACGCGGCAACTTTTCTAGGAATTTCACTGGTAACTTACTGGTTGCAGTGAAATCATGGAGACATTGTTCTATCTTGTTGCTGTGTACAATTAGAACAATGTCTCCATGATTTCACTGCAACCAGTAAGTTGCAAGTGAAATTGCATGCAATGTTGCGACGTGTAAAGGTACCCTAAGAGATACTGCCCAACCGACGGCCAGCCATCTAGGAACGCCCATACGACGGTGGACATGTAAGTTTATAAATCGCTTTTTTGCACTTTTATAATGCACATTTAGATCAGACAGAGATGGTTAGTAACGTAGTGGGAAGCTGCAGAGACAGGTAGTGATAGGTTAGGGGGGCTAAACTAGCTGACAGGTTCCCTTTAAATACAGATAGGTTTATGCAGACAGTTATATAAAAAAATATAAATATGTAACACAGAAACTTGTTTTAAACAATATCATATTCAGATTATATTGTCATTTTGTGATGATTACTGTCCTTTAAGCCATTTGAATAATTTTATTCCCTCAACTTTCACTGGCTATTGTCAGATATAAAGTATTTTTCGCCAAATCTGTTCATAAATAACTTTTCATTTAATTGTAATAAATAATATTGAGACTAAATACATTCACAGTTCTATACATGTATGGGAAATCTAGAAGCATAAATCATTGTAAAAGGGACTGACTATTTCCTTGTATGTCCATTATGTATTTGAAATAATCAGCTTTTGTGGAGCATTTTAGTAAAAAAAAAGAAAACCCTAATTATTTTTGAGGATGGAGATGACCTTTGCCCAAAATCTGATTTTGTACTTGGGTGGGCTGGATCCTTAGTCCTAAATGGCTCCATCGGCTGCTTTAGGATGACAAAATAAAGATAATTATATGCTCTTCCCCTGTGTAATTGTCTAACCTAATGGGCAATCACCGAGGCCATTTCAACTCTATACTTTGACCCTCTCTGTTTTTTAGGGCAGAACATATTTACTTTAATTTTTCTGTTCTGCTTAATGACTTGTGAAATAACGAAGTGACAGGAAAATCGGAGCGGACTGTTAGTTTGTTAAGTGTAATATTTTTACCTCTAAAATACTATTCTTAGTGGTACAAAGTAATTCTGATTAAGTTCTTTATAAATAAAGCTTATAAGTTATTAGAATTTATTATAAGTTATTATTAATAATAATAATAATAATAACAACAAATTATTGATTCTGTTATATGAGCAAGAGTGAAATGTTTATTACTTAAAAAATGTTTCCATTCCATGTATTTAAAATAAAATAAGTAGTCATTCTTTTCCTCCATATTTACATCATTATACTCATTAGCCTTTCTTTAGACCATTCTCGTTCACAACTATCGAGTTGTTGGCTGCTACTGAAGCCAGATGAAGCCCAGCCGCAGAACTCTCCACTTCCCATAGGGATCCCTGCCTGTGTATGTATCTTTGTGTGGGGTGCATGGTACTCACTTGCTCCTGGGGTTGCCATCCATCTTTCTGTCCACATCTGTAGGAGCAGAAACCACTCCAGGGCTTTACTTATAGTTAATACTAGCATGGCGGCCATAACGATTGGCATTTTTTATTGTTAACTGAGGTATTCCTTTCCTTTAAGACTCCAACTATGGGTGCAGCAGCTGCTTTCCTTCCATAATGAAAATCTCACTATGAGTGCAGCAGGATCTTCACCGTTCTCAGGCTCCTGCAATGGGAGCGCCAGCCTCCCTTTTCTCCGCCAATACTCACAATACTTCTGGCAACGCTCACAACATACTTTGGGATTGTCTCATCTTCCCCAAACCAATTCCCATCACAAAGCCTGGAAGGATGAGCCTCGAGCTTCAATCCTACATGGATTGGCCTTCGGGTTTTCAGGAAAAGCACTAGCACCTAGGCCCTAGTCATCTCTCTCTTCTGGCAGAACCCTCACTGACTTCTTCACCATCCACTATCTCCTTTAAAGAAGACCTGACAGGTCTCTGAAGGCTGCTTTCATATCAGTGGTAATTAGAATCACTGCCGCAGCAAGCCCCAGTCATTCTCTAAGGGACTTGCGGTCGGTGTGGCAAGTGCGTTTTAGCCAGATCCAGCAGATTTGGCACTTGCAGCCATGCAAAAAAACCCTGCTAGCAGCCATTTTTCATGCAGCCACAAGGGTGCACAGTCAAAAAAATAGCACTGGTCCAGAGACATACCATTCCAGATGGTTTTAATTGCACTCAGAGACATATAAACTCATACTAGCAATTGTATACTGCATGTAGTGACATAGTGTTAGGACCCGGTAGGATGAGAGCACCTTGTCGCGGTTACTGGGCTCTTCTGTAGTGGCCAGTGTTGAAGCTGAGTCTCTCAATTTTCTTAATAATCCAAAGCAGTATTTACTCTCTCTCTGCCATATACACATTGTCTTAGTTGTACACATAGCCCTGATATTCATTTCATAGCCATTTCGCTTATCCACATTCATTTAATATTAAGTGTTGCAGCAAATCTCTTTTTCTTAGTAAATGTATTTTTTTACTTACACCTTTACATGTAGGTGATGCCAGTCTTCATTTTATATGTAGTTTGACTATAACAACAATAACCAGAGCCCATATCACCGCGGCTCCTGTATGAGCCGCTCATACAGGAACCACAGGAGTTAGCTCATTGCTTATCAGAGATGCCATCACTGAGGCTCCTGTATGAGCTGCAGGACTTAACTCCTCGTTCGCTGGGGCTGCTGTCACTGCGGCTCCTGTATGAGCTGCTCATTCAGGAGCTGCGGTGATATGGTCGCCAGTCATCGTTACTATAGTAACTGCTCATTTGGTTATTATGGCAATGGTGTCAGCGGTGACGACACTGCTTACCACTCGCAGTCTCATTCAGTGATCATAAAGCACGGGGAGCGGATTTCCTCCCCATGCTCTGTGATATAGCAGAACTGCAGCATTTGAAGAAGACAGAAGACGAGGATCGTAAAGAGTTTTGCAGGGATAATATAGATGGCGTCCCTAAGCCTGTCTGTGTGTTTATTTCTAACAAAGTATTTTTTGTGTATGTGTGGTGTCTTTTTTTTAACCCTTTATTGGAGATTCTTAATGGCCTGGTCTAACTTGGCCTGACATTAAGAATCTCGGGCTTAATACTAGCTGGTAAAACAAAGCTGGTATTAACTCCTTATTACCCAGTGTGCCACCCGCCACCAGATCCGCTGGAAGAGCCTGGTAAAGCACCTGGAAATGGCGCTTCTTATAAATGCATACAGTGCAGGTGATTATAATGTCACCTGTGCAATGCTAAGAAATCCTGAAACCATGACCTGTTTGCAGCTCCTGAGGCCTGGAGTTCCCCACCCCTATGCTAAAGAGATAGAATCATCTTTAAAAAATATCAAATGTTCATAGAAAATAGTAAACCTGATAAACGGAAGCAACATTTTGCTGCAGAAAAAAATATTATACATTGAGTCTAATATACTTGTATATTATACGGTGATAGTGTCACCATTTTACAACAGTATGTTAATGTTTACGACTGAAAGCATGGAAGACGCAGACAATATGTAGAATGAAGAAAAAAATAAACCTTCATTAGCATCACACTTCCAATCATTCTGATATATGGCAGATTATTAAAGCATAGCCCAGCACAACAGGGTGCACATAATAGTAAATACTGAGCATGGAGAAATCATGTTTACAGCATCTGCTCCAGGAGCTTCGCTTTATCATTTCTATTAGAAATGTGTCACACTTTATTCTGAATATAAAGGAGAAGCGGAGCATTCTCCCGCACATGCACCAATGGTATATTGATGCTTCCCGCTGTCTTTCTATGCTGCTACATTGTCATGCATATGTGGATATGCTTCATAGGATTTTATCTAAATTAAAATCATTTGTAAAATGTTATTCCTAATTTTTTCAGACAGTTTCATATTGTCCGGGCCGCTGTCTTCTTTATTCTACTGTGTTGTGTAGCACGTCTTATTTCACCGTATTGAAACCCAGAATGGAACTAAATAAAAAGATTGGATTATTTTTCATACTTTGTACTTGTTTTTAACTGAGAGATAAAGGCAAAATTGAAATCCTGTAAATCCACCAACTCGTCAGTAGGTGATCCCAGTATCTGTCATTAATGTGTAACAGTGTGTTATACAAAAAATCAGCAAAAAAGCCAGCACCACCAGAAGATAGCTTGCAATAAAAAATTGCACATATTACTTCCAAACTGTATAAAGTATAAAAACTGAGATTTTGGCAAAATATTGATCAATCTTTTGAGCCGCTCCACCAACGTCAAGGCAATCTCATCAGGGTGGTCCTACTCTATACTTTTTTATTTTAGTTGTGCCATGCAGCTTCCAACATAAACACAAAGTGGACCATAAAGAGCAAACATTTACCTGGTTCATCTCAAACCTGCTCCCATGGTGCCAGACCAGTGCAAGTGAATAAGTGGTAACTCAGGCTCCTATATGTGTCATATACCTACAGCATTGAAATCAGGATTGCCATTTTGACTTTTTATTTTTTCGGGAATTGTTGTAATAAAATCATGGTCAGACAATATTTTTCACGTACACACTAAAAAAGCATAATAAATCGTAGATTTAATCATGATATGACTGATACATGTCTACAGTCCATAATTCTGATATGAAGATATTAGCTGCATTCATTGTTATCTGTGAAATGATGATAATTACAGATAAAATATTCTGTATGAGTTTCTTCGATTACATTGTGTTAATAGACAGGGCAAAAAGGTGCCCAATTTTCATAGACTGTAGTGGAATTTCTGGCAACCCTAATTGAGATTATAGTATACAACAGAAGAAACACTCAACCACTTTGTGTACAAATCTGTAGATCTGTAGATCGTGTGCTGGGGTGGTCCCACCAGAATACAATAGACCGTGGACAGAGAACAAGACCAGACTGTACCGCAGAACTTTTACTTTAATATAGGTATAGCTGGAATTTGTCTGAGTTGCACAAAATACCACAAAGTTAAATTATAACACACACCTGGTCAGAATTACCAGGACGCTTGTGCTACATAAACAACATAGATCTAGAATTTTTCAAAAGATAACTTGGGAATTTACCTTACAGGGACTCATGCCTAATACAGCAGCCAAGACGTTAATCTATAAAGACCGGTGTAAATAGATGAGTGCCCAAGTAAAGGGGTGGGTTAGAGATAACCCAAGTGTGTGATCCTTTGTGCTTCACCAACAAAGGTCCACCACTGCACCACCAAAGGATCACAAACTTACCTTATTTCTAACCCGCCCCTTTACCGCCACCCAGTGAGTCATTTCAAATGGAGGTTTGATTAGGAAAAGAAGTGAACAAAGTCTCTTTTACTGTGAGCAATTAGCTTGTGGTAGAATAGTTTTGTTTTCTTATGAACTAAGTCTATATATCTAAACGACTACTTTTGGTGCCAAACTCTAAATTTGAGTTTACGCACCTATTAAGATCTCTGTGGTGGGGCCTAAGCTTTGGACTTGCTGATCATAACTTGATAGCTAAAGAGGTTGCGGGTAGTATGATAGCTAAGTGGATGAGGAAGCAGTGATGAATCTGGCATTTGCAGCACGGAACAAAGTTCATGTCACAAAGAGGCCATCATCAAGGGTCACTACGAATATCTTATGGGGAATCCAACTCTGTTCCAACTGTAGTCATCCCCAAAAGAGGCACTTCCCTCTTAAGCATATGTCACTGAAACTGAAACAGGTATCTATGATACTTTGGATAGTCTCTGAACTTCAGGATAGGGAGTTCTTATGATTTGGATGGAATTCCATCTCTAATTTCCTCACACTTTCATTTGTTGCGAGGCACTGACTACACCAGCAGATCTACCAATGAGTCTTTTTGCCAGGGCCAACAGAGACTTCTGGTGGATGGAAGTCATAGCAACCTCCACCATCTCACAAAGCAGTACATATAAAACAGATACAGCTGTGCTCAAAAGCTTACATACACCAGCAGATTTTTTGCTTTCTTGACCTTTTTAATATTAATGATAACACAATTTTTTTATGGCTAGTGGTTAGGTTAAGCCATTTATTGTCAAACTACTGTTTTCTCTTTTTAAATCATAATGACAACCAAAACTATCCAAATGACCGTGATCAAAAGTTCACATACCCCAGTTCTTAATACTGTGTATTTCCCCCTCCAACATCAATGACAGCTTGAAGTCTTTTGTGGTAGTTGTGGCTGAGGCTCTTCATTTTCTCAGATGGTAAAGCTGCCCATTCTTCTGGGCAAAAAGCCTCCAGTTCATGTAAACTTCTGTGCTTTCTCACATTAACTGCGCCCTTAAGTTCTCCCCAGGGTGGCTTAATGATATTGTCAGGAGACTGAGATGGCCAATCCAGAACCTTCACTTTGTTCTACTGTAGCTAATGACACATTGATTTGGCCTTGTGCTTTGGATTGTTGTCATGTTGGAATGTCCAAGTATATCCCATGTGCAGCTTTCGGGCTGATAAATGCAAATTTGCCTCGAGTATTATAAGATAAAATTCTGCATTCATCTTTCCTTTAACTTTGAACATGTCTCCTGTGCCTTTGTAGCTTACACATTAGCACATCATCAGCGATCCACCTCCGTGCTTAAAAGTAGGAGTGGTGTTCCTTTCATTATAGACCTTATTGACATCTCTCCAAATGTAATGTTTATGGTTTGATTTTGGTCTCATCACTCCAAATTACCTTGTTCCAGAAGCTTGGAGGTTTGTGTCTGTGCTGTTTGGTGTATTGTAGGCAAGATACTTTGTGGCATTTGTGTAGTAATGGCTTTCTTCTGGTGACTCAACCATGCAGCTCATTTTTATTCACAGGCCTCCTTATTTTGCATTTTGAAGCAGCCACACCACTAGTTTTCAGTGAGTCCTGTATTTCAGCTAATGTTGTTTGTGGGTTTTTCTTTGCATCACAAACAATTTTTCTGGCAGTTGTGGCTGAAATTTTTGTTGGTCTACCTGATGGTGTTTTTTTTTTTTTTTAGAGCCCCTGATTTTCCATTTGTTAATCACAGGTTGAACACTGCTGACTGGCATTATCAATTCATTGGATATCTTTTTGTATCTCTTTCCTGTTTTATACAGTTCATCTATCTTTTCCCATAGATTTGTTGACAATTCTTTGCCTTTCCCCGTGACTGACAATCCAAAAACATCAGTTGCTGAATAAAAGATGCGAGAGGCTGTCTGGATCCCAGAAACTCACTCAGCTATGCACACACTGATTATAAGCAAACAGGTCACAAGTGAGGATGTTACCTTAATTAGCCATTCAAAACCCATTTGTGTTTTTACTACCTGCATCCTCAGAAATCTGGTAACAACTGCTTCCTCCTTTTGCCACTTCCTGGTACTAAAGCCAGTGTTTCCCTAACTATGCAACATACGATCTATATCTCTAGGAATATTCAACGACTTTGTATTTTTTGGATATTTTTCTTTGCTTGTATAAGGCAATGCTTTATTCTTCCTTTAGCCCTCTTTAATAAAACAATAAATTGTATATGTAATGGAGTTTTTTTATAATTTCATGGAGCTCCTCAATAACAGTTACTAGAATTGATTAAATCGATCCGCTACTAATTGATTTTAAGTCGAATTGCATAAAATTCACAATTCCTGATACATTTGAACAATTTGCAATTTGATAAGCATCATCCACACATTTCCAAAGGTTACATCAGCCATCAAGCAGACCCACACCGCACAGGACTCCCCATAATAGCCTGCACATGGTCTACAAAAGCCAATCAGAATGAGCCTATCACAGGCACTAAAGAGATGAGGGTAGGAAAACCAGTGATTATTTTAGGATATTACTGCCTAGAGAAGAGGTTCCCCACCTTTCTGACCTTGAGAGCCACATTCAGCTCTCAAAGGAGATGGCAAACCACATTCTGCAATAAGAGCGTGCCACAAGCCACATCCAGTTCCCCCAGATAGTTCGTAATGGTACTGGCTATAAATTTGGGATCATTGTTCTATTGCAGAATAAATTAGGAGCCAGTTAAATACCTCTAAGATGGAATTGCTTGATGGTTCTGCAGACTGAGCTAAACTAAAATAAATCATGGATGCCAAGGCATCTATAGACTGGGAACTCTATCGGCACAAGGAGTGACATGATCTGCTCATTTGGGAAAAGCAAGCCATTCAGCACTTACAACAAGCCTCAAGTTTTTCTCCTCCTACTTTTTTTTACACTTATCCTTCTGTTTGATAGGCCACATCCTCAAGTAATAGCTCATCGGTGTCATTATCACTATCACTAACAACTAGGGTTTCTTGTACTCTGAGTATTCCTCCTCTGCTATCGCACTGACAGTTATCATCCATTTTTTTGTTTAAAAAATGAGAGTAAGCTGGCAGTCATCTGCTTTTTTGCCAACTAAACTACCACCTGGTTAGGTTTCTTATGGTATAGTCATTGCCATTCCATTTGATGAAGTTTATTGACTTGGCTCTAAAGGGCACTGCACCATGGATACCTGAAATTCCAACTATTGACAGGGACAGTGCTTGAGTTTTATAGCCAACTGGGAGAATGTTTTAACACTAGAAGTCCCAGAGACGGGTCATTTGACCTTTTTACCATTGAAAACCAAGGATCCTTTAAATTCCCCTCCTGTACCTGTACGTCCTGATCGCCTAGATTTAGTGTACTTGTTCTTGTCTCCCTCATCCTCATGTAAAGCGGCATGGAACCTAATGGCGCTATATAAATAAATAATAATAATAATAACTCCCGGGACTTCTAATGTTAAGCGGTAGTGATCCACCACCTCAACCAGGACAGATGGTGAAGTGTACATGACTGAGAGCTACATCTGTTTCTACCATCAGATGACCGTTATCTGTCTCCTCCCAAACCTGCTCCACATGTTTAACAGACAGGACCACATCACCAACAGAAGAATGGCATAATGGTAATTGCACACATCAATCTCATTTTTTCAATCAAGCAATGTAAAGCACTGTCAAAATGTGCACCCTGTGGTACAGGAAGCCACAGGAACACCTAGTGAATGAAGGGATTTACACATCAGGTACACTTCAAACATACAACACCTTCCACCCCAGGCCTGTAGGGGGAGCCCAACTTGCTGCCCTTAGGCAAGTTTCCTTATAAATACAGGTGTTGGGGGCAGAGCTAGGCAGTGCAGTTCCTGGAGGACTGTGAAGAAGTCCTGAGAGGTAAAGAGCCCTGCTAAGCTCCTTTCAGGGACCGTATGGAGCAGTTCCAGTCAGGACTGTGAAGAGCCTTAGCCAGTGTGAGGTACCTGAGAGTGAGGGACGAAGGTAAGGCGAGAAACATAGCCATGCCTTGTGGAAAAGCCTAAACTTCTTCTGTTTATCTGTCTGTAAAAACACCAATAAATTAAGCATTTGCACCCAAAAAGTAATAATGTTTAGATACTTTTTACAATTTAATCCCTTCACCCCTGGGCCTATTTTCATTTAGTAACCAGACCATTTTTTTCCAATGTAGAAAAGACTACAGCAGCACTCTGATCCTTAAAAAACATCCAACTTAAAAAAATGGTGGCGGGACCAGTAGAAGCACCACAAGGTGTGAAACAGGCTGTTGTCCTACTCACACCCTGCAACTCTCCCTGTTTTGATTATGCACCGTTATTAAATAAAGTTGGAAGTTTTTAAGGACCGGAGTGCTGCTGGACTCTTTCTACATTGGATACAACTGCTTATACTAAAAGCTGGCACCCGTTAATCCTGCATGCGGTTTATGGAGCTCTGGGAAAGATCTGAGATTCCTCTATGCAGAACTCTCTAAAGGGCCCGTCACACAGGGAGATATCGCCGGCGATGTTGCCGGCAACTGAGGGGCGTGGCCAGGTTGCGGCGACATCGCCGGAGAGTTGCCTCGTGTGACAGGGCAATAATCAGGCGAAAAATCACCTGAGTCACATCGCCAGGTTTCCCAACAATGTTGGGAAATCTGGCGATGTTGCTCAGGCGATCATGTCTGATCGCCCTGTGTAACGCGGCAACCTGCAATGTTGCAGGCGATTCCGCCTATCTACAACATTGCGAGTTATCGCTCGCTGGGTTGTTGGGCAACCCAGTGAGCGATAGCCGCGGCAACTAGCCAGCGACATTGCTGGTAAGTTGCTCCGTCTGACATCTCCCCGGCGATGTTGTCAGGGATGCGCGCTCCCGCGATCCCCGGCAACATCGCCGGCGATATGTCCCTGTGTGACGGTACCTTAAGTGTTGCTGGAGTTTTCTTCTCCCTTTTTTTGAACAGACCATTTTTTGCAATTCTGACCAGTGTCTATTTATTATGTAGTAACTCTGGAACGCTTTAACGGATCCTAGTGATTCTGAGAATGTTTTTTTCACATATTGCCCTTTGTGATAATGGTAACTTTAGGACAATAGTTTTTGCTTTTATTTGTGAAAAAAATTGGAAATTTGGTAAAAATGTAGAAAATTTAGCAATTTTCAAACTTTTACTTTTATGCCCTTAAACTAGACAGTCCCACAAAATTGTTAATAAATAACATTTCCCACATATCTTCTTTACATCAACATCAGGAATTTTGAATTTTTCTAACAAAATTTACAAAACCATTTTAAATATCACATATCACATTTTAAGAGTCCCATTAGGCAAAAAAACAAAAACAAATGTGACACAAGCCAAAAAAAATGCATCCCTCAAATAGCTCAAAACCACATTTAAGAAGTTTATTAACCCTTCAGGTGCTTCACATGAATTAAAGAAATATGGAAGGAAGAAAACGAAAATTTTACTTTTTTCCTTAGAAATGTTAATTTAGCCTGAGACTAACCAGAGTAAATTGACCCCACAATTTGTTGATAAATTTCCCCTGAGTTTACTGATGCTCCATATGTGGTAGAAAACTGCAGTTTGGGCACACGGCAGGACTCGGAAGAAAGGGAGCACCAATGGCAAGATTGGCTGGAATCATTAGCAAATACCATGTCACATTTGGAGAGACTCTGATGTGCCTAAACAGTGGAAACCCCACCACAAATTACCTCATTTTGGAAACTAGACCCCTCAAGGAATTTATCTAAATGTGTAGTGAGCACCTTGAACCCCCAAATGCTTCATAGAATGTTAGAAAGTAGGGTTGTGAAAATTTAAAAAATCATATATTTCCCACAAAAATGTTCTTTTAGCAAGAAATTTTGTATTTTCACAAGGTTAGCAGGAGAACACCCTTACCTCATATGTGATTGAAAACTGATTTTGAGGTTCTGTGCAAAGGTCAGAGGTGAAGGAGTGCCATATTGGATTTAAGATTTAGGTAGAATGGTTTGGAAGTGCCATGTCATATTGGCAGAGCCCCTGATGTGTCATAACAGCAGAAAGCCCCCACAAGTTACCACATTTTACAAACTGCACCTTATAATGAATGCATAAAGGTGTGCAGTGAGCATATTGACACAACAGGTGTGTCACAGAATTAGTTGTGAAGAAGAAATAATTACCGTATTTTTCCTTTTATAAGACACACTTTTTTTCCTCCAAGTTTTGGAGGAAAGTGGGGGTGCGTCTTATAAAAGGAGTATAACATTCTATCATCAGTTTCTTGAGAGGGGGGGACAGCAGTGAAGTGGGGACAGAAGTGACAGGGAATGGTCCCTGCTGAAGAATCAGGCGGCAGGAGCACCACGTGTCCCGGCTCATTAAGTAATTAAATATTCACTTCACTTGCTCCCAGTCCCCACCCACCTCTCTGCACTGAAGACAGCACGGAGAGGTGAGAGCACAGGGAGCAGGAGAAGCTGCTTAGCCGGCACACATGGTCTCTCCCCAGCTTCTTGCAGCTGCTGGGGAGACTGTGTGCTGGAGATAGTGAGAACGGAGGAGCGGGGCACAGCTGCTGTAAGTGAATCAGCACTGATCTTTGTGCTGATTCACTGCCATGTAGTCAGGGGCAGAGCAGGGAGATCGGTACCTTATCACAGTGTGGTGCCTCCCTCCCTCTGCTCACTGTAATGTCTCCTGCTGAGCCCTGCACAGTGCAGAAATCCAGGAATGCTGTCTGCAGATCAGGAGCTTCAGTGTATGGAGAGCAGGGCTGGAGGCAGCATAATGGCAGTGTACAGCTCCCCTGGCCCTGCATCTACAGGTCAAGCTCTGTAGTGATGAATTGTAAGGAGACAGGGCTGCATGGTATTTCAGCAGTGTACAGCCCCCTCCCTGGCCCTCCCTCTTACAGGACATCACATCAGAACTTGATCTGCAGACTATGGCCACTTTCTTGATTTCAGCAGGGTGATGGCAAAGCAGGATACATTAAAGTGAGTGCACATGTATATGTAACATAACCACTAATAAAGTTAACACTACCAATACTGTGCTTAACTAGAACTCCAAGCATGCCATAGGATCTACAGTACATGCTGGGAGTTATAGTTCTTAAGGCAGGGGTTGCCACTACATGAACAAATCCCGTCTCATTCACCTTGTTGGCCCTTGTAAAATTAAGGCTGCCTTCACACTTGTGCCCCCCTCTGCGGCGTCCTGCGGAGGGGGACTGCAAGCTGAGCGCAGGCACTGCAAGTCCCTATGTTTAACATCGGGACGCGGGCGCCTGCACTCGGGTGCAGATTGGCGTGCGCACCCATTCACTGCAATGTATGATTTGTACGCAGGCGGATGCATGCACACAAATCATACAGTCTCGTCCGCACCAGGAACACATGTCGCATTCAGGGTGCGGACGAGAGTGTGTGATTTGTGCGCAAGTATACGCATGCGTACAAATCATACATGGCGGTGAATGGGTGTCACGCCAATCTGCACCCGAGCGCAGGCACCCGCGTCCCCATGTTAAACATAGGGACTTGCGGAAGCGGCGGAGGGGAACGCTAGTGTGAAGCCAGCCTAAAAAAGACCATACTTACCCCCATGCTGCAGCGGTTCCAACATTGTCAGAAGTTGCATAGTCATGTGACATTGATATGAGACTCAGCCCTCCGACCAGTCAGTGCTGGCATCTGTCTCCCCGCCATCAGACACTGGAGCAAGAAGTCATTGGTGTTGCTCACATGCTGCTCCTGCATCCGAATTAGACAGATGCCAGCGCTGACTGGTCGCAGGGCCTGACTGTCATATCAAAGTCATTTTTTGTTTCAAATATTTTTTTTCCCTATTTTCCACCTCCAAAATCTGGGTGCGTCTTATAATCCAGTGCGTCTTATAAAGCAAAAAATACGGTACATTTTTACCAGTAAAATGTTGCTTTTACCCTAGATTTCCAATTTTGACAATTGATATAGGTAAAAAAAAGGTCACAAAATGTGCTACAGAGTTCCTTTTGAATGTAGCAATTCCCCACATTTAACTATACAATGTTGTTTGGCTCCACGCCAGGACTAAGGAAAGAGGAAAGAAAGAGCACAATTTGATTTTTGGAACACAGATTTTCCTAAAATAGTTTGTGGACTTAATTTGCAGAGTGCCTAAGTACCAGAACAGCTAATAATAACTTCAAGTGACCACATTTTGGATATTACACTTCTCTAAGAGTTCATCTATGGCTGTAGTGACAATTGTATATCTGGAAAACACTTATAGAGTCAAACGCAGTGAATGTTGGAAAATTAAAAATTGCAAATAATCCCTTGTAGTGTGCAGTACATTGTAGTGCTTGCATCTAAAGAACATCTCTAGAATCTGCCCCGATCCACTCCCGCCTTGAATATTGTAATTATCTTTTAATTGGCCTTAATTTTCCCTCTCCAATCAATACTTAATGCTGCAGCAAAAAGTCACAAAAATGGCTAATCGTTACTAAAGGGCCAATCACACACAATGATATCGATAACGATATCGTTGCAACATCACCGGTTTGGTGACTTTGCAGCGATGTCTAAACAACATTGTTGTGTGTGACAGCTATCAACGATCAACAATGAGTCGTTGATTGTTGATCGCAGATTTATGAACCGGTTCATAAATCTATCGTTGGTCGTCCGCTGGATGTGCAGAGCTTAGTTACCCGCTGTTTACCTTGGATACCAGCATGCTCGCTGGTCTGCATCGCTGGTGAGTCTGCCTGTGTGACAGCTCACCAGCGATCGGCCTTCAATGTCCCAGTGATCCTGATCGTTGGTGGGATCGCTGGGACATTGAAGCATATAACAGGGCCTTTATGCTCTGTGCCAGTTATTGCACTGGCTGCCCATACATTATATGATCCAATGTAAATTGCTTGTTCTCACCCACATTGCTTGTTCTTCAAAGCATGGCACCTCCCTACATTTTATCCCTAATTTCCATCGCCTACCTTTTCTTTCTACACCCCAAGCAACTTTCAACTAATATCCGCACTCATCAGATCCTCCCATTCCCGGCTCCAAGACTTCCCCTGAGCTGCACTAGTTTTCTGGAATCCTCTACCCTAAGAAATTATGAATATTCACAACTTACACAGTTTTAGGCGCTCCCTAAAAACATCTTTTTCAGGGCGGCATATTATACTCCCTAATCAAAGGCCTTTATATTCAGTATAGCCCTAAAATACAACACACTCTTATACAAAACTAGTAAAAAGGCCCGATGCTATTGCATCGGGAGTGGGGTGACATCAAGATGGGGGCGGGTTGTTTGGCATTGGGGGCAGCAGCTGTCACTTTACCCTGTGGGGCATCAGCAGGGGCAGTGTGGGGAGTGAGCGCATGTGGGGGGTAAGAGGGGTGAGCAGGGGCAGTGTGGGGTGAATGGGGAGGTGAAAGGGGTAAACAGCGGCAGTGTGGGGTGAGTGGGGGTTGAGCAGGGACAATGTGGGGTGAGTGGGGCATGAGTAGGGGCAGTGTGGGTGAGTGGGGGATTGAGCAGGGGCAGTGTGGGTGAGTGGGGTCAGTTGGGGGGGTGAGAGGGGTAAGCATGGTGTGTGGGTGAGTGGGGGGGTAAGCAGGAGCAGTGTGGGTGAGTGGGGGCATGTGGGGGAGGTAAGAGGGGTAAGCAGGTACAGAGTGGGGGCATGAGCAGGGGCAGTGTGGGGAGTGAGGACATGTGGGGGGATAAGAGGGGTGATCAGGGGCAGTGCGGTTGAGTGGGGGGGTAAGTAGGGGCAGTGTGGGTGAGTGGGGACAGTGTTGGTGAGTAGGGGGGTAAACAGGGGCATTGTGGGTGAGTTGGGTAGGCTATGCAGGGGCAGTGTGGGTGAGTAGGGGCAGTATGGGTGAGTAGGGGGGTAAGCAGGGGCAGTGTGGGTGAGTGAGGGGTAAGCAGGGGCAGTGTGGATGATTGGGGGGATAAGCAGGGGCAGTGTGGGGAGTGAGGACATACAGGGGTAAGAGGAGTGAGCAGGGTCAGTGTGGGTGAGTGGGGGGTAAGTAGGGTCAGTGTTGGGGATTGGGGGCAGTTTAGGTGAGTAGGGGGTAAGCAGGGGCAGTGTGGGTGAGTGGGGGCAGTGTGGGTGAGTAGGGGGGTAAGCAGGGGCAGTGTGGGTGAGTGGGGGGCTATGCAGGGGCAGTGTGGGTAAGTGGGGGCAGTGTGGGTGAGTAGGGGGTAAGCAGGGGCAGTGTGGGTAAGTGGGGGCAGTGTGGGTGAGTAGGGGGTAAGTAGGGGCAGTGTGGGTGATTGGGGGTGTAAGCAGGGGCAGTGTGGGGAGTGAGTGAGGACATACGGGGGTAAGAGGAGTGAGCAGGGGCAGTGTGGGTGAGTGGGGGGTAAGCAGGGGCAGTGTGGGGAGTGAGTGAGGACATACGGGGGTAAGAGGAGTGAGCAGGGGCAGTGTGGGTGAGTGGGGGGTAAGCAGGGGCAGTGTGGGTGAGTGGGGGCAGTGTGGGTGAGTAGGGGTTAAGCAGGGGCAGTGTGGGTAAGTGGGGGCAGTGTGGGAGAGTAGGGGGTAAGCAGGGGCAGTGTGGGTAAGTGGGGGCAGTGTGGGTGAGTAGGGGGTAAGCAGGGGCAGTGTGGGGAGTGAGTGAGGACATAGGGGGGGTAAGAGGAGTGAGCAGGGGCAGTGTGGGTAATCAGGGGCAGTGTGGGTGATTGGGGGGTAAGCAGGGGCAGTGTGGGGAGTGAGTGAGGACATACAGGGGTAAGAGGAGTGAGCAGGGGCACTGTGGGTGAGGGGGGGGTAAGCAGGGGCAGTGTGTTTGAGTGGGGGCAGTGTGTGTGAGTAGGGGGTAAGCAGGGGCAGTGTGGGTAAGTGGGGGCAGTGTGAGTGAGTAGGGGGTAAGCAGAGGCAGTGCGGGTAAGTGGGGGCAGTGTGGGTGAGTAGGGGGTAATCAGGGGCAGTGTGGGGAGTGAGTGAGGAGATAGGGGGGTAAGAGGAGTGAGCAGGTGCAGTGTTGGTGAGTGGGGGGTAATCAGGGGCAGTGTAGGTGAGTGGGGGATAATGAGGGGCAGTGTAGGTGAGTGTGGGGTAAGCAGGGGCAGAGAGGGTGATTGGGTGGTAATGGGGGGCAGCGTGGGTGCAGATCTCAGCCCCGCCGCCTCTGTAGCGTTAGTAGAGGAGCGGGGGGGAGGGAGGTAGCAGAGTGCAGTGCCGGCGGGCCTGCAGCCTACGGGTGTCACCTGTACACTGGTAATGGGAGGGAGGCAGAGGGTCACTGACCCCATGGTGCAGAGGCGGGCAGCTGCCTGTCAGTATCGCTCGGACTGTGTGTGGTCTCCCGGGGATCAGGAGCTCTCGCATCAGCTGCTATAAGTCCTCATGTGTCTCCACTGGCGGCTGTCAGCAGTGATGATCGCGGCGGAGCTCCAGGCGTCTGTGGGTGGGGAGCTAGAGGCTGGTGGCCGCTGCCATGGCACTCCTACAGCCGCTGATGTATCGGGGAGTCGCCGGCACTGAGCGATCCGCTCCCGGAGGAAGTGTGTAGGAAGTGATCGCGGATCCCACCTGCCTTCAGCAGCAGCAACAGCGGCTCGCGATGACGCTAGCGAGTCATCGCTCGCACTGCCGCAAAGGATTTTGGGATTCGGCTACAGTGCCCGAGTCCCAAACTCCCGATTATATAAGTAGATTATACACAATAAAACAATACAATAAAAAGTCACTTCAAAATAAGTTTTCCAAAATGTTTTTTGTAAACATAATCATTATGAATATATATTCCCATTGACATTCTTTTTACGGCCGGGATGTATAAGTATTTTATAAGAAATTGTTAAGATTTTTTTTAAATAAGTTTTTATCCTTACACTGATAAGATTATTCGTGTTTTACCTGAGAAGGATCAGCACTGCTTTGTTCGCCCCGCGGATTCTTCATACAGCACAACACAGTGATGTCTATGTAAGAGACCGGACCTGCATGCAGGGGCGGACTGGGCCGGGTCTCTGGGGGGCAATTGCCCTCCAGGCCGCCGGTTTAGTGACAGTTCAGGGCCGCCCGATACTGCCGGCAGCCGCCCTGAACAGTGAAATGATGTGAGAGCGGCCGGCTGTCAGCGCGGTGCGGCCGCAGTGGGACCGCTCCGGGCTTCAAATCGCAGCAAGGGCTGCGTCGTCCTGGCAACCGGCGGGACGCCGGGCGCGGGCGGGAGTGAGTCACTGACTCACTGACTGAGTCAGTGCTAGCAGGGCAGGCGGCCGTGACGTCTGTCGGCTCGGCGCGGCCGCAGCCGCCGCAGCCGCACTCACCTCTGAGCAGAGCAGAGTTCTCAGCTCTCTGCAGGCAGCGCCACCGCGGGACCGGTCCGGGTTTCCGGGCAGCAGCGGGTGTGTTGTCATGGCACCCGGCTGGCCTGCGGGACGCCGGGATTGGATGGCCACTGCGCCAGGCAGCCAGGCAGCCCAGCAAAGACAGGGAAGGAGGGTGGGTTCAGAGCAGTTTGTAGTGTGTGTGCTACCGTCAGCACGCACTCAATGAACCTTGTGTGAACCCACCCACCCGGTCCCTCAGAGCGGAGCGCAGACAGACAGTGACGGCCGCCATACTATTTGAAATTGTGATTGTGATTTGTGACACTGTTTGGCTGCTCTGCTGACTGCTCTGCTGCTGGTGAGACTGCAGTCTGGTGGCCCCACAGGATTGACTGAGGAGGACTGTCTGGAGGAGGCCAGCCAGGCCAGTCTGAGTCCCCCACTACCTCCCTGCCTGATGCAAAGACAACAAGTAGTGCACTGCTGCTGCCTGCCTCGCCTGAGTCGTGCCCGTGTAAATGTAAGTGCACTCACTGCTTGTGTGTGTGTGTGACTCTGAGTTTGGTGTCCTGCTGCTGCTGGTGCTATGTGGGTTCACACTGGCGTTCCCTTCCGCAGCGTTCTGCGGAGGGGAACCGCCATGTGTGCGCAGCCAGCACAAGACCCTATATTTATAATGGGAGCGCACGGTGCTGCGCTTCACTGCGCATGACTGTGCGCTCCCATTCACTGCCATATGTGATTTGTACGCAGGCGAACGTCTGCGCACAAATCACATACTCTCCTCCGCACTAGGAATGCAACATGTTGCGTCCCTGGTGCGGAGGAGAGTGTGTGATTTGTGCGCAGGCGTCCGTCTGCATACAAATCACATATGGCAGTGAATGGGAGCGCACGGTCATGTGCAGTCAAGCGAAGCACCATGCGCTCCCATTATAAAGATAGGGGCTTGTGCTGGCTGCGCTCACATGGCGCTTCCCCTCCACAGAACGCTGCGGAGGGGAACGCCAGTGTGAAGGCAGCCTAAATGTAAGGCTGGGTTCACATTTGCAGATGCCTCCACAGCGTTCTGCGGAGGACATCTGCAAGGAGCCGGCTGCCCTATCTTTTATAATGGGACGCACGGTGTCTGTCTGCAGATGCTTGCAGACAGCCGTGCGCTCCCATTGCCCGCCATGAGTGATCTGTGTGCATGCGGAGGCATGCGCACAGATCACACACTCCCGCCCGCACCAAAAACCCGACCTGTCGCGTTCCCGGTGCGGATGACAGTGTGTGATCTGTGCGCAAGTCTCCGCATGCGCACATATCACTCATGACGGGCAATGGGAGCGCACAGCGGTCTGCAAGCATCTGCAGGCACCATGCGTCACATTATAAATGATAAGGCTGCGGTCTTTGCTTTAATGTTAGTACCGGGCCTGGGGAGCAACTACAGGGAGGAGGGAGCGCAGCATCGGGATTGTGGAGTGAAAGACACAGGCGGGGAAACCTGCGGTAAGAAGAGGACTTCTCCACCAGCTTTCCTGCTTTGTGCCTCACTCCCCGATCCCTGATGCCCCCTCCCCGCTCCTGCTCCTCACCCGCGATAGCATTTTTCCCCCCCCGCTCCTCACTTGGCCTCAGGCACTGTGCTTGCCACCCAGGCTGAAATCTGCCAGCCAGCCTCTGCCTGCATAAGTGCAGACACTGAGCTGGCTTGATTTTAATCTTGAAGCTCGTGATTGAGAGAACCGTCCCAGTCCTGGACTCAGGATTCGACCAGTGGCAAAACAGAAGAGAGTGCAAAAATCCACCCTGAAAACTACAAATACCGCAAGTATCTGCTACTAAATTCTATTTTTCATAAAAGTAGTGTATGCATACGAGAAGATAAATATAAAGCTATAATGGATAATCTTTTCTTATAGAAATTAATCCAAATTATAGTATTATTGATGTTATGATAAAAATTTATTTTTAAAAAATCTTTAAAAATTCTTATAAAATACACATTCTGGCCGGAAAAATAATTTTAATGGGAAAAATTTCCCCAATGAGTATGTATATAAAAACCATTTTAGGAAACTTATTTTGGAGCAACTTTTTATTGTAGTTTTTTAGTGTGCATAATTTTGTGTGAGAGTGTGTTGTATTGTAGAGTAAAGTATATATAAAAATTGTCAACTCTTAGTAGTCTTTTCACCTATAGGTGCACCACCATCTATTTTTATTTTTATGAATTATTGATTTTAAAGACTATTAGGGTGAAAGTCTGTAGGTAGTTCAGATTTAGGTAGGAAGGAGAGTGATAATCCAATTAATTTAACTATCTCGACCATTTCTCTGTGTGGCTGCCACATTTCATGTCCTCAGAATTACCAACCATTATTCTGGGAGACTTCAACATCCCTATAAACAGCCCCATCTCTCCATCTGCATCCCCATCTGCCTCTCACAGCTCTCAAACTCTGAGAGTCACAAATATGGCAATACCCTTAACCTGATCTTTGTCCGGCTCTGTTCAACCTCCTCCTTAGATAACTCACCTTTTCCTCACTCTGATCATATCATTCTCTCCTTCATGATCACAAATCCTCGCCCACCACAGCACACTCCTAGCTATCACACATTCAGAAATCTACAGGCCATTAACCCTCAAACACTCACAGACTCTCTCATCTCATCACTGCCCCCAATCTTCGGCTTCTCCTGTCCTGATCTGGTTGTGAATCACTACGATGACACTCTCAGAAGTACTCTGGACCAAGTAGCGTCCCTCACACTCAGAACCTCCAAACACAAAGTTAAACAGCCCTGCCTCACATCACAAACTTGGATCCTCCAGCGATGCTCTAGGAGTGCTGAACGTCTATGCAGGAAAACCCGCACACCAGAAAACTTAATTCACTATAAATTTATGCTGACAACTTACAACTTTGCCCTTCACCTTGCCAAACAGACCTACTTCACCACCCTGATCTCCTCACTATTCAACAACTCAAAGAAACTCTTTGACACTGTTCACTCTATCCTCAGTCCTAAAGTGCAGGCCCCTATCACTGACCTCTGTGCTGATGATCTGGCTTCTTACTTCACTAAGAAAATAGAAAACATCCATCAAGAAATCAATTCCCAACCTCAAATCGCTGTTATCCATATCTCTCCCCACATTTCCTCTGGCTCATTCTCCACATTTGACTCAGTCACAGAAAAAGGCTCCAGGCTCCTGCATTCCTCTCGTCCAACCACATGCACCGCTAACCCCATCCCCTCACACCTACTCCAGTCTCTCTCTCTGTTGGTCACCACTCGCCTAACCAAAATCTTCAATCTCTCACTCTTTTCTGGCATCTTACCCTCCGTCAAACACTTGATCATTACTCCATTATTATTGAAAACTTCTCTCAACCCATCCTGGATCACCTGGTCTACTACGGCCTCACCCATTGCCTCTGCACTCACTCTCTTCTAGACCATTATAGCCTGTTTTCCGCTCCCTACATTCTACAGAAACTGCCCTCACCAAAGTGACCAATGACTTTCTGACAGCAAAACGTTATGGTGACCACTCTATGCTTATTCCTCTTGATCTCTCTGCAGCCTTTGACACTGTTGACCACCATCTCATACTCTCTATGCTGCACTCCATCGGCATCAAGGGCACAGCTCTCTCCTGGTTCTCTTCTTATCTTTCTGACCGCTCTTTCAGTGTATCATTTGCTGGCTCCACTTCTTCCCCTCTTCCTCTCACAATTGGGGCTCCTCAGGGTTCAGTCCTTGGACCTCTTCTCTCTCTACACGACCCCGATTAGGCCATCAGCAGATTTCGCTTTCAGTACAAACTTTATGCTGATGACACATAACTAGACACTTCATCCCCTGACCTTTCTCCCGCTCTAATAAAGAACACCAATTACTGTCTAACCGCAGTTTCCAATATCATGTCCGCTCTTTATCTGAAACTCAACCTCTCCAAAACTATTCTGCTCCCACCCTCCACTAACCTCCCTAAATCTGACATCTCTCAATGTGCAGCACCACGATAATGCTTAGGCAGCAGGCTCGCTGTCTGGGTGTTATGTTTGACTGTGATCTTTCCTTCACCCCATATATACAATCTCTCACCTGCTCTTGCCTCTTGCACCTGAAAAACATCTCTAGAACTGGCCCATTTTGTCACCTTGGAAACCACAAAAACCTTCACTGTGGCCCTGATTCACTCCCGCCTTGACTATTTTAATTCTCTTTTAATTGGCCTCCCCCACACTAGACTGTCCCCTCTCCAGTCCATCTTTAATGCAGCAGCCAGGATCACCTGTCTGGCTAACCGCTACTCAGATGCTTCCGCTCTATGCCAGTCATTGCACTGGATGCCCATACACAGTAGGATCCAATTCAAACTGCTTGTTCTCACCCACAAATCTCTTCACAGTGCACCTCCCTTCCTCTCAACCCTTATCTCTGTCTATCACCCCACCCATTCTTTTTACTCTGGAAGGGACTTTAGACTCACTTCTACATTAATCCGAACCTCCCACTCCTGGCTCTAAGACTTCTTCCAAGCTGCACTGATTCTCTGGAATGCTCTACCCCATTTCCTCAAGTTGACTATACCATCATTGTGAATAGACCCCTGTACTTTGTGTCACCCCCACCTCATTGTTAGATTGTAAGCTCTTATGAGCAGGGCTGTCACTATTTAGCTTTAATTATTGTATATGTATTGTATTATATCCTGTATTGTAATGCATTTTCTATTGTATTATATTTTCTGATAACTGTTTCTTATGATTGTTTGAATATTAACCCTTGAATTATGAAGCGCTGCGGAATATGTTGGCGCTTCATAAATAAAGATTATTATTATTATTACCTTTGAATATTAACCCTTGAATTATGAAGCGCTGCGGAATATGTTGGCGCTTCATAAATAAAGATTATTATTATTATTACCTTTATATATAGCACATTCAATATTTCTCTGAACTTTCCATCAAACTCCAACAGACCCTAGTGCAGTACAAAGATTGGCTGGTGACAGCTCATGCAGGTTTTATCTATCCACCATTTTTCCAAGATGATTGGACCATCATTGTAAATAAGCACCTGCACTTTGTGTCATCCCCACCTCTTTGTAGCTTGTAAGCTCTTACAAGCAGGGTCATCATTAGTTTTGCTTTAATAATTGTATTTTTTATATGTATGTTACTTATGACTGTCTGTATATAAACCTCTGAATTGTGAAGCGCGGCGGACTATGCTGGTGCTATATAAATAAAGTTTATTATTATTATTAGTGAAAGTACACTGTGCCTAGCTCGTTCAGAAACACACCCCATAAATTAAGCGGACTTCCTCGCTACAACAATGCCAAACATGTGGATGTTAACTGATTTAGACATTTTAGAGCTCAAAAGGATGGGGAGCATTTGGATTTGGGAGCACAGGTTTTGCTGATTTTCATTTTGGGGGTCCAGGAGCCATAATGCTTTTATAGTAAGGAAAGAAATACAAAGGTGCAATGAGTGGGACCTGAGGGAGGGGGACCAATATTACCGTCTGATAAGGCCACTCACCTATAGCAGTTGTGCACCCTTGCACATGACCCACCCCAGGGTCTAGGGGTACCTGGTCCCGGGCGCTAATCAAAGGGGTAGTCACGGGCAGCCTGTGCCCGGGCCCTTGGCCCTGGTGGTCGCTGAAAAAGGGGTTAAATAAAGATAAAGAGTCTTTGTGACAACACCTACGGTGTCTGGTGATGACACAGGTGCTGCTGCAGACCTCCGGGGATGATGGATGGTGTAGCTAGGTGGTGACGTCCCCGTAGGTGGAGTGGAGTCCCCGGGGCAGAGATGGATGAAGAATAAGGGATTTCTACACAGGCTCTGCAGGTGGAGATGCTGATATAGTCTAAATGCAGGGCAGGATCAGGGGCTGTAATGAAGGACACACACACTGCAATTGTTTCTTTACCTTTACTGATGTTGCCGGTTCAAGGTAATATCCAGGGTTCAGTCCAGGTGGTCTGGTGGCAGTTCAGGATTTCCACACTTGATGAGTTGTGAGACCTCCAATGTACTGTGTGTGTGTTTAAGTTCTGGCCTGACTGAATCCTGGCCCTGACCTCTCCTGTGTTCTTCACTTGTATCGCAGGCAAGATGAACCTTCTGCTGGGCACCTCTAACTCCTCTGCGGTCACTGGCTCTGTGTTGTTGCTGTGCCACAAGGTCTGCCTGGAGCCTGAAGTCTCCCTGGTCCTCCAGTACTCTCTGCTGGGCTAACTGGACCCATGCAGACTCGGACTCCGGTGTCCGGGTTGCTTCTGTTGCTGGGGTGAACCAGTATGGTTCCTCTGCCCCACTCTGTTCCTCGCCTTGCCTCCGACCCTCCCCTTAGGGTTCCTTATACTGGCTAGGCTTCCCTCTGGCACGGGCCTAGCACAGCACCACTCACCAGGATGTCTTCACACTCTTCCCTGGAACTGCAATGCTTATCCTCTCCCCCAGGCCTGGATTTTATAGGGGACCTTGCCTGAAGTCAGCAAGTAGAGCTTTCCTTCAGGTCTGGGGTGGAAGGTGTTGCATGTACCTGATCTGGAAATCCCTCCGTGCACCAGGTGCTCTTGTGGCAACTTACTCGCAGGGGTGCCACATTCCCCCTAGTTATATTCAGTACTCCTGGACTGAGTAACATTTTTCAAACAATATAAACAATAATAGCAGATGTTATAACAGAGTCTTAAAAATTCAAAAATTTACAAAAACCAAGAAAACGGGGAAAAGAGGAAACAGGTGCAGTCCATACGGCACTAGTCCATCCGCTGCAGGCTGTAAAAAATAAATGTTTTTGCCACTACCAGTCCCGTGGCTAATTGTCCGTGTTTAAAGAAATATTAGTCCAAGCAAGTGCAACAGTTCGTACAGGTAAGTCTCTGCGGGCCCATAACGCTTAACGGGTTCAGTTATAATAAATAACATTCACATTTACACTTACCATTATCACCTATGTTTCATATGGGCGTCTCTGCTTAGGAGTCCTGGCTTTCACTTTCCGTCCCCAGAAACTTTCTTTTCCTAACTTAATGTTCATGGGGGGTTAGTCCAGTTCCTCCACCCTTCTGTACACTACTATTCACACTCTATTTACATGAAGACATATTTACACTTTTCATTTTCCATTTTACTCCCTGTATCTAAGTGGTGGTTGCCCAAAATTACTACGGGCTGACCTGCATAGTACGGGTGTTTCACTAGTGTCTGCTTCTAGTGTTCTGCATGCATTATCCACTAGCCTATTGACAGACCTATGTGTTATAGGTGGACTGGGTAACTATGAAGTCTTATTCTTACTATAGGACTGTCGGGTTCACCGATTGCAGGATCCTCTGGTTCTGCTACAACAGGTGCTTCTTGAACTTGAACGGATTCATCTGGAACTCTTGCAGATTTTTCTCACCACGGTCAGTCTCTACCACAATAAGTCCTTGGCCCTTTAACTCCACCCTCCCCACTTTTATTGATACCTCTTTAAACCCGACTTGGTTTACTGGCAACCCATTTACAGCATAAATAGTGAGATTAGGATCTGGAAGGGTGAGTGCGTTATCGTCCCAGAACCTCTTGTAAAAGATATGTGGTATGGTGGTCACCTGTGACCCGGTGTCCAACAATGCAGATGTGGGGATTCTGTCCAGTGTGATAGACAGGATTGGTCGTCCTCCCACGTATCTATCACGCCAGTCAGACGGCATGTCTGGTTCTCTTATTCCTGGGGGTTGGCCCTTGGCCCCAGGGGTTGCTGGTTTAAAGAGCATGACCTGGCGAAGTGTCCCTTCTTGTTGCAACGGCGACAGATGGGTTGTCCAATAGAGCTGTAGTAGTCGTTGGTCCTCCTACAGAGCAATGGTGTCTTCTTTCCTCTCATCCACGGGACGTCCTCAGGGCTGTCGGCTAGCAGGATCTTTCCCAACAACTTGGGCTCCGGTTTAAGCTGCATGGCCTTTAAGAGCATGGCCCTATCTTTGTGTAGCTGTCGCACCTCCGAGCATAGATCATCAGAATCACCAGGTGCTGTAGCCTGTATACTACAGTAGTCTCTGTGGCATGTGAAGAAGAGGGTATCACCTATAATGCAGAGGCCTTGGCTTGCCATAGTTGGAGATGTGGGGTAAGATGCTTCAGGGGTTGTCATTACTTTTATGGTCTGCTCCTTTAGGACAACAAAGTTTGTATCCAGGTGTTCTAGGGCCCACCAGTGTGCAGCTGTTTACTATTACTGGGTGATTACAATCCTTGGATGAATTGTTCAATTAGCATTTTATTTTCATCCCGCACACTGGTTGGATCTACCTGCTTCACAGTCCGCAGCGCCTTCTGGAGGCCTAGGGCATAGTCTCTTTTACTATCTTGCGGCCTTTGCCTACAATGGTAAAATCTCATTCTCAGTTCAGCTTCAGTGCGGGTCTCAAAAACAGCTTGTAAATTCTTAAATATTTGTGCTACTGACTCTCGATCTGCATCTGTCCAGGATTCAACTTCCAGCTCTACGGCACCAGTTAATTGTCCTATTACAACAGAGGTTCTTTTCTTGCCAGTCATTGCATACATATCCAGCACGTTACAGATCTTTTTCTTAAACCCAGCTAGGGTGTTGTGTTTGTCATCATATTGCAGTAACCATTTGGCTCCCGGGACATACGGCAGGGAGATTGGCATAATCAGCGCCACAGCTTCAGTTGCTGCGGGGGTAAATGAAAATAAAGAGTCTTCGTGATGCCACCTATGGTGTCCAGTGATGGCAACGTCGCGGCCACAGATCTCCGGGGATGATGGATGGGGCAGCTAGATGGTGATGCTCCCCGTAGGTGGAGAATGGAGTCCCTGGGGCAGAGATGGATGATGAAAATGGAGAATTCACACAGGGCAGCGGCTCCTCAGGTAGGGATACAGGCTGACTGTCTCTGAGAGCAGCTGTATGGCTCCTCCGGCGCAGGCAATAAACACAGCACAGAGCTTAGTCTCTGAATCAAACTTTACTGGTGACTCAAGCAGCTTAACAGTCTTTATACGAACAGTTATGGGTGCTGCTGGCCTGGGTAGTCACCAGAGGATTTGGAAGTTTCACTGGGGACCCTCTGTGATGTGCCTTCTCTGCCTTTCATCTGAACTTACTATCCCGTGCACAGAGCCCACTGCCGGTCCCCACGGATCCTTATGGAGTCTAGCACCCATTGAGCCTCCGGTGTGGAGTCGTCACCTCTGGGCCTCTTCTCGGAGTATTTGCCACTGGGCCCCCACCTGGAGTCTATCGCTCCCCGGGCCTCCTCGATCCTACACGGGGGCCTTAGGGAAATTATGCCGGGGTTGCCGCGACCTCTAAAGAGGTGCGTGCTGTCTGGTTTTTGCGGCTTGGGGATGAACACCCGCACCGCCTCGGAGCCAGCTCTCCTGGTGTTGGACTGGATCCCTCCATCCGGTAGACATACTGGCACGGATTCGGGTATTAGCTAACACCCTAGGATCCCCTTCGGTTCCTGAGCCACCTCTCCTGAGGTAACCTCCACTGTGCTCCTTGCAGTGTCTCCACCAACGACTGTTCTCCAACTGTTCCTCACTCCTGACTGACTTTCCCACTCTCCACTTTACCATATAAGATCCTCCCACCAGGACTGCTTCCCTAGCAACGGGTTACCCAAAAGGTTCCCTCACCTAAGGTGTGTGTATGCGTGTGGTGAGGGTACCTGATTGACATCCCAGTCTCCTGGTCCCAGGGATACTACACACTCTGGTGTGGGTGCACTACCCCTCTGTGGTTCTCCGACCAGTGGGGCACAACACACAACACCAGTGATAGCATAGAGGTGAGTGCCAGCTCACCTATGAAGGGTGCTATATTGTGTCGCAGGTCCAGAGTTCCACCAGCAGTTCCGGGTCCCGATCACGTGTCCCGGTTACCTGACCGCGGGAAGCGTGGCTCAACTATGTCACACTAGATCCTCAAGCCAGTCAGGGAGCATTACAAGGGGCCAAAGCAGCTCCATAACCGCTCCCCCACAAGGGGGAGACTACAATGGCGAAAATGAAAGAAAATTGTGTTATTGTGGAGGAGAGCTAAAGCAATAATTGGAATTAAGGATCAGTGAGCACAAACCTTTTATCAAAAGGATCTCCTTAAGGCTAAGGTCACACAACAGTTTTTAGCAGATTTTAACGGCTTCTGCTAAAAACTTAGAATATTTTCCTGAAGCACATAAGCGTTAATAAGAGCCGCTTCGGGAGAACGCTGTACTTGGTAACCCGATGTGTTCCATGGTTACTAAGCATACACAAAGCAGCTTAGCGTCTGCTTTTACTGAGAGGACAAGGAAACACTGCACATTTCCCTGTCCACTCAGCAAAAGCGGACGCTGGCGGTGGTGAATCTGTCTGTTTGACTGTTCATCAGCGATCAGATAACGACGTCCCAGCGATCAACATCGTTGGTTGTGTGGCGCCCCGCAATGAGTGCGTCACAGGAGAGTACTGCACCCCTGACTGAAGGTGCAGTATTCTCCGTCTCGGTGATGAACAGGTTAACTCCAAGGCTCCATACACCACATGCAACATCCAGAGGCAGAGGACCAATCGGGTCCTCGTGGGAGGAGTGTGAGATGTTCAGTGTGGGGAAAGAGCAGAAAGAAAGTTAGAATGTAGGAGAGACAAGTGCAAGAAGGAAGTCAAAACAAGACCGCTAACAGAGAGGGCACCGAGGAGCAGTGACCCAGACGAGAAAGGGGCCAAGTAACCAAGTAACCAAGTAACCAGTAACGGGTAAAAAGACACCCGAGCCCAGTCCACTGGAGCACCGGTTCCGAGGTAGCACAGACGTCCACCTCTGTACTACAACACCGGAGTGATAGAGGGCTTCTAAGGAGCGCATCATGGCAATCACCATCTCTGCAGCCGTACCAGGAGGGGTACCCACCATTGGGGTCCAGGGACCCTTTGGAGCCGTCTTGGGACAACGGCTCGGGTACCCATTAGAGGTTCCCCAGTATCCTGACCTGGTGCACGAAAGCAGCGATGAGTAACAAGGGACAGTTAGTTAAAGAGGGAACACAGTGGAGCCTTGGAAAGATACCGCACATCACCGGGACCACCCGGTCCGTTACCTGCAAGTGACTGTTATTCTGTGTACCGTGCATAACTAAAGTAAAGACCCGTGCAGAGGAGCAGTGTGTCTGAGCATTCTTTCTGAACTCTTATTAACTCATTCATCTACCAAACTACCTGAGCTGCCGTATTCCATCAGAGCAGCTCCTGACCCCGGGGACTTTCGCTCGTCCTGTGGGGAGCAGTTCCATCTAGCTGCCGCACATCCCCCGGAGGTCCAAGCAGTGCCGGTGCCATCACTGGACACCCACAGGTGGTGTCCGGTGCCATCACCGGACACCCACAGGTGGTGTCATGAAACAAACTTTATTTTCTACCTAACCGTGCATTGACCACAGCCTCAGGCACCGAACCGTGACCGCAGCCAGCGCCTGAGACCTGAGAACCCGGCAACGGTGAGTCAGTTGGATCGCTTGGACATTGATAGGTGTAACAGGGCCTTTAGGGTGAAGTTATTTGGACATTAAAGCAGCTGTGTTTGCATTAAGGAGCTTTAGAGGAGTTCAGTATAGCCCTAGTAGACCTCAGGATGTTACACACATGTATTTTGGAAAAATTAAGGGCTGTGTAGAACTGCAATTTGCAGCAAATTGATTTTCTGCAAATCGAATTTTGGAAAGAAAAAACATTTGATCATCTCTGTGTTACTAATTTATTATCAAGTAAATGAAGTTTGACTAAACAAGCTGAGGTGATGAATTCTCCTATCTGTATCTAGTAAAACCTTAGGGCCTAAGTTCACAACTGAACACTTGCCTCATTTCCTCCTTCAAAATCTTATTTTATCATCTATTGAAGCAAGAAATTAAAATTTCAGGGACATAAAGAATTTACTATTTACGCATTATAATAATGTGAAAAAAACACAAATTGAAGTATTTGTTATTTGGAAATATAGTGAAAAAAATGAAATGTTTTAAGTTATGAGATAGAAAGAGCTGGAGAGAGATAAATAGGTAGATAGAACAGACAGATGCGGGCTTCCTGTGAGGCGTGCGCCATTCTTTCTGGTTTTTATGTTTTTCCATGAATGTTACCTTCATAAAGTTTACCCATTTATTAATTCCTGGCCTTACTCCTATTTTTGTAGAAAGAAAGACAGACAGACAGACAGACAGACAGACAGACAGATAGATAGATAGATAGATATGACAAGATGTACTTCAATATGATGAGGCCCAGTTACACACATAGATAATTATGCAGATATTGTTTGCAGATCTCTGGTTGCAGTGAAATCATGAACACATTGGTACATTTGTACACAGCCACAAAATAGAACAATGTGTCCATGATTTCACTGCAGCCAGAGATCTGCGAACAATCTCTGCATAATTATCTGTGTGTGTAACTGGGCCTCATCATATTGAAGTACATCTTGTCATATCTATCTATCTATCTATCTATCTATCTATCTATCTGTGTAACTGGGCCTTTAGGGTATGGACACACTGGCATGAAACTCGGACAACTGCAATGCGAGTAAAAATTGCATTACAGTCGGACCAATGTTATTCAATGTGCGAGAACACATTTCCGAGTGTCGGACGTTTTTTTTCTCATTCGCTTTATGGACGACAAGTTAGTCACAACATGCTGCGCAGTATGTGATTCACGGCCAATGCAAGTCTAAGGGTTCGACAAAAATAACGGACCGCACATGGACCATTCAAGTTTGATGTGATTTTTCACTGATACATATCATTCTGTAGCTCAGACAACTGCAAAAAATGTTCCTGTAAATGATTATACAGTAATAGCAGCTGAGAAAAAAACATTGCACACGGACAGCACACGGAAGCCACACTGACCAAATATCGGATCACACTCATCCGACTCTCGGATGTGTCAATCAGACAGTTTTTTCACTCGCCAGTGTGTTTCCAGCCTAAGGGTGGAAACACACTGGTGTAAAAAAAAAGGTCTGATTCTCATTCAGGAGAGTCAGACAAGTGACATCCGTTTTTTGCTCCGTTTTACATCCAAGTGCTATGCGAGTGTCCGACATTTTCACAGATCACATCCTAGTGTAGTCCATGTCTGTTCCGTGTGCAATCCGATGAACTCATGCGATTTTCGGGATTAATTTGGCTTTAAATTGGCTACAATATGTGCCAATTGTGAGCTAAATGATGTGTGCCAATCAGGGCTCTTTAGAGCCTATATTCCATGGACATATGTGTGCATTGAGCTGACCCACTATCCCCTCAATAAGCAGTGTGCTATGCAGCTGCCTTCAGAATGGAGAATAACCTGACCCTAAACACCACTGAGCAGGTGTTATTTCATTGGGTCATTTCCTGGCGGTATTGGACTCCCTACCCAATTGTGTCAGATCCGAAGAGTCGGCGGTGAATGTGGGTCCATCCGCTCCTCCTGCTGCATAGTTCTCGTAGCCATTTTCAGAGGCTGTATGGTCAGTTATGCTGTCATCTGGATAAATTCTACACCTATACCAGGATGACCATACCCACATTTGACTAATCTTAGAGATTCTGCTGCCTGGCACCACATTTCAAAATACACAAATGCAGCCAAGTATTAGACCTGAGGAACGGCTTCTCTTGACACAGAGGTTGGTATTTCTGTCATTTGTTTGTTTTGTTGTGTCATGTCAGTATGATATAGATACATGTGTGGTAAAACCTTCCATACACCTTTACCATGTTGCGATTTACTGACTGTGTCCCTTTTGTGGGCAAATATTGACTTTGCGTAAAACAGGTTCTTAAGTTATTAGGTTTAGTTTGGTTTTGGACTGTTCAGTTTGAGTTAGTTCTAAATTCTATCTGTATGTTTTTAGGTGGAGTGCACATTTGGGATTCTAACTGCCAAATGGCGCATACCGATATCACCCATTCAAACCAGTGAGACACATGTTGATTCGGTCGTTAAAGCCTATGTCATCTTGCATAATTTCACTTGCTTGCATGATCGGCCTAAAGACGAAACCACATGTGTCCCTCAGTCAACCAATCGTACCTTCCGGTAGTATTGGTTAGTAGGCGGAGGCATGAGGCATCTGCCCTCCGCGTGCGTGAACAATTTGCTGATTATTTTGTTCCCCCCGAAGAGTCAGTCCAGTGAAAGGAGGAATTTGTCACTGGCCCGTAAATTTTAGTTTTTGAACAGCATCATCAATATAACTTGATTGATGTTGGCTCTGTAAACGGTACCGAATGCATTGTGTGACTCGTTACATTTTATTTACACTGTTAAAATTATTGTTCGTTAGTTATCTGTTACGTTAAAAGATAAAACTGAGCATTTTATTTGTTTTTTACTTATGTTGATGAAGAAACAAAACATCACAAAAGGAGCATATTTGGTCATATGTCTCCATTTTTTGTAAGTTTAAAATCATAAACATAAAAATTACAGTCACAGTAAGTCTTTATGAACCTGAAAAAAAGGCTAAACTAACAAATGACACCTCTCCATGTTGGTGTAGGTTGGTTTTTCGCTGTTTGTGTGTTGGCCTTGTACACTTCCCGGTCTACCATGCACATTTACCATTTCTAGAGCCTGGTGAAGGTCTTCTCGTAATCCCCAACATGCTGCATTTGTTTGCCTATTTTGCGGCAATGTGTGCTCCATGGTATCCTGCTGTTGTCTGGCTACAGGTACTTCTGTGGTCTGTCTCCCATTTTGTGGCATGCACACAAAATCACCCCTCTACTGAGCAATATGTCCACCCTGGTTCAGTTGCCTTAGTTGATGACATGCTGTCCCACATGGTGATAGACTGCACCAATCAGTGTTGTCTGGTATGGTTTGATAACCGTGTTGGTCCCGTGATTGTGTCACGGATGACCACAAACCAAATTGGTTGTGTGTGGACCTCGGATGTTCAGGGTTGTCCTTTGGGCGGCTGCCATGAGGCCTCCTTGAGGGGCATGTTGCAAATGCAGCATTCGCGAAATGGTAACTCCTTCAGTGAACAACGAAAATAAAATAAATAAAAAACATGGCAACATGATACTGGAGAAAGAAAAGTGGATTAAAATGTGATTAAATGTTGTATGTAAATAAAAAGGGAATAGCTGAAAATATTAATTTGTCCTGCAAAAAAACAAGCTTCATCTCAGCTCCATCAGAGGGAAAAATAAAAAATCTATAGCTCTTGGAAAAAACAATTCTTTTCATTGTGTAAAAGCAGCAAAACATAAAAAAAATATAAAATTATAAAAATGTGGCATCGCTGTAATCGTAGTGACCTGAACAATAAAGCTGTCAAATCAACTTTACCACACAGTGAGTGGTGTAAAAAAAAAAAAAGTATTCCTGAATTGCTCTTTGGTGTTAATTCTGTCTCCCAACAATCAGAATACAAAGCAATCAAAAATGTTATGTACCCCAAAATGGTACCAATAAAAATGCTAAAGAGGACCTGTCACCCCCTTGGTGCATGGCAAACTAAATGCAGCACTGAATGCAGCATGTCTGCTGCATTCAGGTAAGGGGTCCCCCATGGTTTTAGCCCCCCCTGTAAGCTTTAAAAAAGATTTTAGAAACCTTACAGTTAAGAATTTGCCTGGGTGGGATCTTATTAAGAGGTCCTGGCTGCTGCCACAATCCTCCCTGCCTTCTCCTTGTGTGTTTCACCACCTCTATGTGTCTGCAGCTGCCTCCTCTTTTGCTGGGTCTGCCCTCCTCTTCTGCTAATGTACTGTGTGACATCAGGAGCAGAAACAGAGGGCAGACCCAGAATAAGAGGAGGTGGCATCAGACATAGAGGGGGCGAAATACACAAGACGGCAGGGAGGATTGTTCCAGCAGCTAGGACCTCTTAATAAGATCCCACCCAGGCAACCTCTTAACTGTAAGGTTTCTGTAAGTCTTTTTTAAAACTTACAGGGGGCTAGAGACATGGGGGACCCCTTCCCTAAATGCAGCAGACATGCTGCATTCAGTGCTGCATTTAGTTTGCCATGGGGGGTTACACCAGTTCTGTTAGGAGGAATGAGCCCAAATTCCTACCAACTATTGTGAGAAGCTTGTGGAAGGATATCCAAAACGTTTCACTCAGGTCATATAGTTTCAGGGCAATAGTACCCAATACTAATGAAATGTATGTAAACTTGTGACTTTACAGAAAGTAATAAAAATGCCCAAAAACATTCTCTCTCTCATTATTCTGCCTTTGGCAAATATTAATAATTATGGTAATCCTGACTGACCTAAAACAGGAAAGGTTTATTCTGATTTCTTGTCAGATAGTGAGAAAAAGATTCATATGTGTCTTTTTATATAATGTATGTAAACTTCTGGTTTCAACTGTATATAAGTTCTGAGAGAAGTGTAGTTTTTAAAATGGGGTCACTTGTTGGGGGTTTTCACTGTTTAAGCATATGAGGGGTTCTGCAAATGGGATATGGCATCCACTATCTTTTTCAGCCAATTTTGTACTCCCAAAGTCATATATTGCTTTTTCCAAGCCCTGCGTTTCACCTAAACAGTAGTTTTCCACCACGTATGCGGTATCAGCATACTCTGGAGAAGTTTCAAATCAAATTGTATGGCCCATTTTATCCTTTTGCCACTGTGTAAATGCTAAATTTTATGGTTAAAATGATTTTTTTGTGGGGAAAATGTGATCTTATTTTCACATCTCGATATCACATCTCAATGTTATAAAATACTGTGAAGCACCTATGGGTTCAAGGTACTCACCATAGTTTCCAAAATGAGGTCACTTGTGGGTGTTCCCACTATTTGGGCACATTAGGGGCTCTGCAAAAGCGACACGGTGCATGCTATCTAATCTATTGCAGTCAATTATGCATTCAAAAAGTCAAATATCGCTCCTTCCCTTAAGAGCCCTGCCATGTGCCACAACAGTAGTTTTTCACCACATACGGAGTATCAGAGCACAACAAATTGAATGGTCAATTTTCTATTACCATTGCGAAAAGGCAAAATTTTGGGCTAAAGCAAAATTCTTGTGGAAAATACAGTAGTAACATTTTCATTTTGTTCATCCACATTGCTTTAATTCTTGTGAAACACCTTCTTGATTATGCTTTTTAGCACTTTAAGGGTTGCAGTTTTATGAATGGTGCTACTTTTGGGTATTTTATGTCCTTCAAAGTCACTTAAAATGTGAAGTGGTCCCTAAAAATTGGTTTTGTAAATTTTGTTGAAAAAATATCAATCAAAACTACAACTCATCCTGCAAATATCAAGTCCTCATGGTGCTATATAAATGCAAAACTTGAAAAAGATACGGATCTTGGAGGAAACAAAGTGCAGAAAAAGGAAAAAAATTGCAAAGGTTGGAAAGGGTTAAATTATAGGAGCAACATATTAATACATTCAATTATATTAAGATTTTACAAAGTTCAAGGTTAAAATGTAATTGAACTTTATCATGGGGTCCGAACCTTACTGGCTGTTTAGCGATCTACCACATTTCTGCTGATGATGATATATTTAATAGTAAAAGTACACTGAAATGAATACTGGATTATTGGTATATGCCGCCTGATTAACCTCCATGTAATTAATTTTCCCTGTAATGGTATAGCTGTTCTCATGGGCTTTTATGGTTGATCTATGATGTGAATAGTAATAAGGGTAAAATACATGTCTTCCTGGCAACATGTCCAGACCAGCCATAAAGTACTTACCCACATTTGATGAAGGTGTTAATTAAGAATAGTATGTTACTGATAAACAATTGTATCCTTATGTAAGGGGCATTACAGCACCATTACTGCCGTTAGTATCTTCCATGTAAAACGATAATTTTTGTCCATACATTTGTAAACAGAATGAAAAACGTATATGAAGCAAGACCTTTTTATATCCTGGGCCTTCACCTCAGGGTATATTGTGTTCTTACAGGATTGGTGGGAAAAGGCTGTTCTCTTATTGTTTAGCATTTCAATCAGACTCCATAATTTTCTCTAAATGATGTAGACAGTAGGGGATTGAGTTAAATTACATTTCATTAGCAATCCACAAACTAGGTCAATGGGGCTCTGAGCAGACTGGCAAGAAACAATGACTTAACAAACATGATTTAACAAACAAAAGATTGATAAGTCTGGCCAAATTAAGAACATTAACACACGATATACTATAAGAAAAGACTGTGTTGTCACACACAAACTTCTAGGGGCTCGCTCATCTCTTTAAGAGAGTTGGAATGAGCCAGCACCACAATGCTCTGGTGCCCTTTTCTCGAAAAGAGCAGTTGGACACTCAGACTGACTTTACTCATGTACTAAGTATAATTGAAGTCAATACGGAATATGAGCAATCATTTGGAGGATCTTACAGAAAAATGCACAAGTTTCCCAATGACGTCCGTTATACTTAGTACACAAATCAAGCCTACCCAAGCATTCGACTACTCGTTTCGAGTATCGAGCACCTGAGCATCACTATTAAGGAGTTGTTAGAAAAATACAGAAAAAAAGTAATTTTTCTCTTTTTTGTTTAGAGAAACAAATATGTAGAATATATATTTAAAAGGCTTTGTTATCTCTGTAGGTGCGATATGAACAAAGTGATATTGTATTAGCGCTACAGACACAGCCAGGGACACCGCTCTATGTATAATTACCTTGCGGATTTATTGTACCAATATCAAGTACCCGGTCTCCACAACGCGTTTCGGCGCTAATTGCGCCTTTCTCAAGTGATGTCACTTGAGAAAGGCGCAATTAGCGCCGAAACGCGTTGTGGAGACCGGGTACTTGATATTGGTACAATAAATCCGCAAGGTAATTATACATAGAGCGGTGTCCCTGGCTGTGTCTGTAGCGCTAATACAATATCACTTTGTTCATATCGCACATTCAACCTCCCGCTGGGAAGCGTGATATCCAGCAGCTTGACCTCCAGGACCTGCCGTACATCAAATTACCACTCCCTCAGAGGATTACTTGGATCAGCAGCCTGTGCACCAGAGGACTACACGAACTTGCCTCTCCAAGGCTCTGGACGGTGTGGAGATCCCACGGGGTCATAACTCAGCCCTAGAACTAGTTGTGCAGTCGGCACAACTAAATAAGGTGAGCACGGGGGTCATATCACCGATCCCCTCTTACAATACAGCAGTTTGGCGCAAACCTTTGTTTTCTTGTTATCTCTGTAGGGCAGACCTGGGCAAATTATGACAGGTGAGCCACATCCATCCCTTTGGCTGTTCCTATCTGGCAAACAGACTTGGACAGCAAAGGGACTAGAAAAAGTGGCCTCCATCAGAAGTCCTGAATCAACTAGTATCTGCAACCTCAGGATGCAGATGTGGCACCCCACCTGGTCAGGCGTCACAATTGGGGTACTGCACCCATAAATGAGTGTGCGGTAACCCCTATCACAATGGGAAGGCAGATGTCTGTGAGAGGATCCCATCCCAGCACTCCCACATCCGAGCTTAGGCAGATAGTAAGGGTCCATATCCTAAGGGGAGGATTAGGGGAGAAGGGAGGACACACAGTGAGTTTGAGTCGGCACTGAGGAAAGATGGAGAAAGGGGAGCCAACGAGTAATAAAAGGAGACTTTCAGGCAGGGGGCTTGGAAAGAGAAAACTGGCAGCCCAGACGGAAGGAGGGGACCCCCCAAGCGCCCATACTCAGGGAGGGAACCTTGGTCCACTTTACCGGAGTGCCGATTCCCGAAGACGGTCAGGGAGTCCAGCCCCTGAGCCAAGAACACCGGAGGTCGTGGGTCCGTTTACCGCCCAGATGCTCTGGCGGGATCAGTCACACCAGGTTAACCCACCGGAACCGAATCCCAGAGCAGGGGAGGGAGAGAGTGGAAGCTGGGATCATCAGAGCACCTCAACGGGCCTGGTATTCAGCAGGCTACCCCAGGACAGGCACTAGCAGCAGGACACGGGTTAGATCCAAGAAGGCATACCATGAGAGACTTTCAGAGACTCTACAGCCCACTGTGACTACCCGGCCAGAAAAAGACTGTTTGCCACTGTGAACTGTATCTCCATCTGCATTGTTCCAGTAAAGTGACTAAGTCTCCGTGTGTCTGTTTCTCTGCTATACTCTGCCCTGCTCCATTCATCATCAGCACCTCCACTACCACCGATGCATCCCTGCTCTGGAGGGTCAACTCTAGCTGCAGGGAGCTGTACTATCTCGGCTGCTATACCATCGCTTTCCGGAGGTCATATGCGGGGCTGGTGCTACTTCACCAGAATCTGCAAGTGGCGTTACGATAAACTTTTAAAAACCTTTATTCCCATTTCAACTACCCCTTTTCAGTTGACCACCAGGGGCACGGGTCTGGGCAAGCCACCAGTGACATCCCTACAGCAACAGAGGGCCCAGATACCCGAGTCCCCATACTCTGGGCTAGTCACAGATACCAAGGAATAAAATGGTGAAGGAGGGAGCTGTTGTCTCCCTTTTTCACCATTCAGCTTGAGCATCTCAACGCAGCATAAATGATGAAGTCAGTAGATAGTTTCTGCTGCACTGGGAAAAAAGGGTGAAGTGAGTAGCGTTTTTCTTTTTTTTGGGCCATCATACTGTACTGAAGTGCTGGGGGGTATTATACTGTGCTGTCATTGTTCTGGGTTGGGAGGCTGGATGGGATCTTACTGTGTGTGGGGGTTGTGGGATTCATCATAATGCATAATGGGTGGGCTGTGGGGCATCATACTGTTCGGATCATACTGTACGGATAGACACGGATTTAAAATTTTGCAGTGTGAAAGCAGCCTTCGAGTCATTATTCTGTTTTTGGGTGCTGTGTAGATCATATCATGTGTCGGACCACTATACTATGTGCAGGCCCGTGGGGACCGCCATAGTATGTATAGGAGGCTGTGCCAAACATTATTCTGTGTGGGGGCTGTGACGGTGGTCATATTTTGTCTTGAGGAGTCAAAATGAGTGGGTGCATCCACAAGCTGATGATACTGTGTGGTATAACTGTGGGGGCCATCATACTGGATTGGGAGGCTGGAGAATCCAGCATACTGTTTTAAGCGAGTTTTTCATGATACAACGCCTAATTAATAAGAGCACCATGATTTACTGCCTTTTATACATTTTATAAAAAGCAATAAATTATATAGTACAATCTGCTCAAGTATAAGAAAAAACATTAATATTACTATAAAATAATGACTTCCAACAGCTGCCACCCTTACATATCCCATGGTCGTAAGAAGTGAAGACGGTATGGACTTTGCACACTATGTCTGGGTACTCTGTGTCATGGGGTATTAGTTACTGCAGTCCAGCTTTCTTTTTATAATTCACTTTACTATGCCTTCATACCACCAGCCGCCAATAGGCATGGTAACAATTAATCGATGGGAGTGACAGATGTCAAATCCATGTTATCCTGAGTAAGACCATGAATATCAAAGGTTTGCTCTACCTCTTTGACTTAGTGAATAAAATTAATGGGAATCTGTCTGCAGTGTTTTACTGTGCGCTCAGCTAAAGCGCACTTCCTATAGCTTTGTGTGTGGCCGGTTGGCAAGGTACACATTGGGTTTCTATAGGGCTCCGTTGCCTGGCAGCGCATAGCGTTAATCCTATGCACTGCGGCTGAAATTTCTAAGTATTTAGCGCTTGCGTCAGGCTAGGGTCATGATGCAAGTGTGACCCTAGCCTTCCTGCAAGATTGCAATAAGTCATGTCCAGCCTTGCTTTATTCACATCTATTAAGTGAGGCCATGCAATCCAGTAAGCATGTAACTGCATGTATAAAAAAAAATTGGAGAACCATATATCTGAAATCATGAAAATACAATTTAATAAGCACATAATAGCAAAATATCATTAAAATTAGAGGGTGGTACAGACAGAATCAGGCCACGAATCAGTATACTGCATACAGGGTATATTGATGGGCTGATTGGTTAATAATAGTGCCTCTCCACAACTGCGATTTTGTTCATTATCATAATAATATACAATGTCAAAGCTGCTGGTTTGTCAAATATACATTAATAGTATATACATAGAGGAATCAAAAAAATCAACAGAGTATTAACGTTACAGTGCTTTGCATCAAGCATATATTGCATAGCCCATACAAAGATAGCACTGGGTGCCTAGGTTCAGCATAAAAACATGTTTATATTGCACATACCCATAATAATCTGTTATTAAATATAAGTGAGTCTGTCAGGGCAGGAGACCCTAAGTCAGGATTCCGCCTACGCATGTTTCACAGGTAGTGATGGGCGAATCCTAAATTACTCGGAATCGCTTGACTCTAGCGAGTCCGAGCACAGGACTCGCTACTCGTTGCGAGTCTAGCGAGTCCAATGTTAATGAATGGGGAAGCGAGTAATAGCGAGTAGTGTGAGATTTACAAATCGCAGATGTGTCTCGGAAGCTTCAGCCTGAAGCAATCCTAGTTTTGCCATTTATTTGCATTGGACTCGTTTACTTTGCAACTGTAATCGCTGGGAAACTCGCACAGATAAGAGTCCTGTCTGCTCAGTGTGCTGGCTGCCGCAGCTCCAGGGTCCTAGAGCCTGCCTGCTGCCTGATGTAGCAGAACTGAGATTGTTCTCAGTCTGCTCATTCCCTGTGCATAGACATCTATATCTATGCACAGGGATGAGCAGAGAGGACATCACGTTTTGGACTGCGTCGGACGGAAGAGGATTTTTTTAAATTAAAGATGGAGTCTCTAATGGCTTTTTTTTTATTTCTAATAAAAAATTTTCTCTGTGTTGTGTTTTTTTTAAAACAATTTAATAGAAATTCATGGCGGTCATGTCTAATATTGGCGTGACCGCCATAAATTTCGGGCTTAGGGCCAGCTGATAATACAAAGCTGGCCCTAACCTCTTTATTACCCAGCGTGCCACCGCCACCAGGGCCGCTGGAAGAGCGGGGTTCAGCGCCAGAGGATGGCGCTTCAATGAACGCGCCATCTTCTGGGGCGGCTGCTGGCTGCAATTTGCAGCGGGGGGTGCCCAGAAAGCTTGGGCATCCCTGCGCTGCGGATTCCAGCCCCCAGCTGCTTAGCTGTACCTGGCTAGAAATAGAAATTGCGCGGAGCCCCACGCATTTTTTTTTAATTATTTCATGAAATTCTGAGACTCTGACTCTGAGACTCTGACTCTGAGACTCTGAGACTCTGACTCTGACTCTGAGACTCTGACTCTGAGACTCTGACTCTGGCTCTGAGGGTGAGACTCTGACTCTGAGACTCTGACTCTGAGACTCTGACTCTGAGACTCTGACTCTGACTCTGAGACTCTGACTCTGACTCTGAGACTCTGACTCTGACTCTGAGACTCTGACTCTGACTCTGAGACTCTGACTCTGAGACTCTGACTCTGAGACTGAGACTCTGACTCTGAGACTCTGACTCTGACTCTGAGACTCTGACTCTGAGACTCTGACTCTGACTCTGAGACTCTGACTCTGACTCTGAGACTCTGACTCTGAGACTCTGACTCTGAGACTCTGACTCTGACTCTGAGACTCTGACTCTGAGACTCTGACTCTGACTCTGACTCTGAGACTCTGACTCTGAGACTCTGACTCTGAGACTGAGACTCTGACTCTGAGACTCTGACTCTGACTCTGAGACTTTGACTCTGAGACTCTGACTCTGACTCTGAGACTCTGACTCTGAGACTCTGAGACTATGACTCTGAGACTCTGACTCTGAGACTCTGACTCTGACTCTGAGACTCTGACTCTGAGACTCTGACTCTCAGACTCTGACTCTGACTCTGAGACTCTGAGACTCTGACTCTGAGACTCTGACTCTGACTCTGAGACTCTGACTCTGAGACTCTGACTCTGAGACTCTGAGACTCTGACTCTGAGACTCTGACTCTGAGACTCTGACTCTGAGACTCTGACTCTGACTCTGAGACTCTGACTCTGAGACTCTGACTCTGAGACTCTGAGTCTGACTCTGAGACTCTGACTCTGAGACTCTGACTCTGAGACTCTGACTCTGAAATTCATGAAATAATAAAAAAAAAATGCGTGGGGCTCCGCGCAATTTCTATGTCTAGCCAGGTACAGCTAAGCAGCTGGGGGCTGGAATCCGCAGCGCAGGGATGCCCAAGCTTTCTGGGCACCCCCGGCTGCAAATTGCAGCCCGCAGCCGCCTCAGAAGATGGCGCGTTCATTAAAGCGCCATCCTCTGGCGCTGAACCCCGCTCTTCCAGCGGCCCTGGTGGCGGTGGCACGCTGGGTAATAAAGGGGTTAATACCAGCTTTGTTATAAAAGCTGGTATTAAGCCCGAGATTCTTAATTTCAGGCCACGTTTGACCCAGCCACTAAGAATCTCCAATAAAGGGTTAAAAAAACACAGAGAAAAATTTTTATTTGAAATAAAAAAAAAAGCCATTAGGGACTCCATCTTTAATTAAAAAAATCCTCTTCCGTCCGACGTAGTCCAAAACGCGATGTCCTCTCTGCTACATCCCCTGTGCATAAATATAGATGTCTATGCACAGGGAATGAGCAGACTGAGAACAATCTCAGCACTGCTACATCATCTCTGTGAGCAGGTGGGCTCTAGGACCCTGGAGCTGCACAGAGAAGACAGCTGGACTCGGCTCGCAATGTAACAGCAGTTATTTGCTAGTTTCCCTGCTATCACTGGCACAGTAGCCGAGTCTAATACAAACAATGGCAATCCTAGTTTTGTCAGCGTTTGCAATTGATTTGCATTGGACTCGTGCGAGTAAACGCTGGGAAACTCGCAGAGTACCGAGTCCTGCGAGTCCCTTACTACTCGCCGAGTAACGAGTCCTAGCAAGTAGATTCGCCCATCCCTATTCACAGGTCTTTATTCTTCTTCATCAGAGGGGAGCATAGGTTTGGGGTTCCCAAGATGTTGAGCCCCATAGTTGAGTTGAGCGTTCATTTTTATCCCTGATAAATTACTTAAAGCTTCTGGGAGACTATGAACACCGATGCATGTGCCCTGAGAGCGGTGTCACCCAGATACGTGCCGCCAGTCATCAAATGCACTTTGCGCACGCATGGAGCTTGGCACATCACCAGGATTCCCGGGCATGCTCAATGGTAGGTACAGACAGCCAGAGCGAGCAGGGCAGAGTGGACAGGGTATGCATGCTCACCATGGGTGCCCGGGCAGGGCTATCACATAAAACAGGGACAAAACATCTTCGTGTACATTATACATAACATGTCAATACAATCAACGCTATATATAATACATCAGGCGCTGGTTCCAGGTTCTCTTATAACAAGGTGTTCATATAAATACACAATCCAGTGCTTGATATGTTTTCATTTTTGGACCACAACATCACATGCTTTTAAAGTGACAGTACACTATAATGGAGAAAAATAGAGAGAGGCACAAGCCATTAGAACATACAGTAAGTGCTCCTTGAAAACATAGTTACAAACAATTTAAAGCAAACCTGTCACCCCCCCCCCCCCCAGGCATCTAAAGATAAAATAGCCACCTTCTGCAGCATTAAGGCTGCATTCTGAGAAGGTGGCTATAGTATTTATGCTCCCTTGATTCACTGAAATAAAGACTTTTATAAAATTTTGCCAAACCAGACCCAAGACAGGAAGGTGGGCTTTTCAAGTGTCTATCTCCAGCCTCACTGGTGTCAGTCATCCCTCTCTGCTCTCCGTGCACCTCCTCCTCTTCCTTGTCTCCTATGCAGGAGGTTCACAGGCAGCACGCACAGCGCATGCCCGGGGGCAGGAGGCACTACGGCAGGCCCAGGATTCTAGGAGACAAGGAAGAGGAGGCGGCGCAGGGAGAGCAGAGAGGGATGACTGACACCAGAGAGGCTGGAGATAGACGCTTGAAAAGCCCACCTCCCTGTCTTGGGTCAGGTTTGGAACAGATTTTATAAAAGTCTTTATTTCAGTGAATCAAGGGAGCATAAATTCTATAGCCACCTTCTCAGAATGCAGCCTTAGTGCTGCAGAAGGTGGCTATTTTATATTTAGATACCTTGGGGTAGGTGACAGGTTCACTTTAAAACATTAAAAATAATATGCATATAGACATACATATTAACAGGAGACTCTAGGGATCAGGAGTAATTAGTAATGAGACTTAAAGAATAGAGACAAATCTTAAAGATTCATTCAGACCCTGGGGTGCCCTAGTGCCAAGGTTGACAATTCACCTTACTTCCCATTTTGCCAACAATTTTTTAACGTTGACCCCATGAGATCCTGTGTGGATCACATCAATACCTCTCACATGCAAAGTCCTTGGATCAGACCCATGATGGACCTTTAAATGTCAGGGGAGGGTTTTTAACATCTCTAAATCATCACTCTCACTGGCTTCAGTAAAATCTCTAAAGTGCACTTTCACTTGTTTCCGCAGCTCCCTCGATGTAACAACCACATTAGCTGTTGAACATGATATATGATGGCAATTAGTGCAAGGCGGGCAGTGTCCACAGGGATAGCAACCTAGCATTGGACCCCGGGATCCGAAAGGGTTTGGGGCCTGTGGAACGTAATGGTACTTCACCAGCATTTTAGGCTTAGGGCTCGGCGGGCTGTAATAAGATGGTAGTTAGAAAATGAGTCCCTCAGGGGAGAATTGCACTGGAGGATAGCCCAATGTTTGGTCAAAATTAAATGAAGTTATTAACTCTAGCTTTAAAGTCAGCATTACCTATATCCTCTTTAGTCCTCCCCTTGAGTAACTCGAATCGCGGGGTGTGCTTAGCCTTCAAATATGATACCACTGAAACCTCTCTTTGAATTGCAACGTGAGTTCTTTTGCCTGCGTCTGAAATTTCTCATCTGTCAAGCAAATACACCAAGCTCTCAGGTATTGGCCAGATGGGATGGCGCTAATTGTAGTGGCTAGTGATGGGCGAATCCTAAATGACTTGGAATCGCTTGACTCTAGCGAGTCCGAGCCCAGGACTCGCTACTCGTTGCGAGTCTAGCGAGTCCAATGTTAATGAATGGGGAAGCGAGTAATAGCGAGTAGTGTGAGATTTACAAATCGCAGATGTGTCTCGGAAGCTTCAGCCTGAAGCAATCCTAGTTTTGTCATTTATTTGCATTGGACTAGTGATGGGCGAATCTACTCGCTAGGACTCGTTACTCGGCGAGTAGTAAGGGACTCGCAGGACTCGCTACTCGGCGAGTTTCCCAGCGAGGACTCGCAAAGTAGCGAGTCCAATGCAAGTAAATGGGAATCCTAGTTTTACTAGCGAGACTCGCTATATCACATCGCTATGTAGGTTGAATCTCCCCCAAATCGTTTAGAGAATGGCACCGCTTCACGGATACCCGCTGTAAGTAGCGATTCCGAGCGAGTCGTAGCGACTCCTAGCGAATCCTAGCGAGTCTACGAATCCGAGTCCTGTATTCTGTATTCGGGACTCGCGAATACAGAATCTGTTATGTTCCGACAAATCTTCCGAGACAGCCTAGCGTGTTAGGTCAGACAAACTTGTGAAGATGGACAAGGATGTTAGCCAATCTTATTCAGTAATGCCACAGCCCTCTTCTTGTGGCATTACTATGATTGGCTTCTGTCCATCGTGATGGCTATGTCATCGATGACAGGCAAGGCTGTATATAAGCCTTGCCACCGCCATTTTGAGCACATTTCTCTGAAGATCTGAGCTAGAACAGGGTGAGGTAGATTCTGGAGCAGATCATAGGGATTGTCAGTGAGTGTAGGGAACTTCAAGATTCCTTATATTAACCCCAAACAGCTCTTGTGAGAGCTAGCAGGAGGACAGAGGAGTACTGTGTACTGTGACACTGTAGGCAGGCAGGGAAGCAGGGAGCTGCAGCCTTTACAGTGTTCACAGGAGCGACCTCATAGCTTCGCTTACTCACTCAGCTGTTCTAATAGCTGAAGTGAGAGGCTTAGCTGAGGTACTATTTACAATTTTTGGCCAGCTGATAGATTTTTGGTCCTAAAAACCCCTTCAGCGTTATTTTGTCTGTGGCAGAACAGTGCGTTGCTGCTCTCCTAGCTGCAAATAGCACGTACGCCACCTACTTCTGCTACTAATTGTGCGCACTTAATAATTTTTTTCAGGGAATAGTGTGCTGCTTCACTGCCAAGTGTTAGCACACACTTAACCCGCCAGTAAGTGACGCCTACAGCAACACCAAACTCCATCTCGGTGGCTGTGCGCACTTTCTAATTTTTTCAGGGAATAGTGTAGTGCTTCACTGTCAAGTGTTAGCACACACTTAACCCGCCAGTAAGTGACGCCTGCAGCAACACCAAACTCCATCTCGGTGGCTGTGCGCACTTTCTAATTTTTTCAGGGAATAGTGTAGTGCTTCACTGTCAAGTGTTAGCACACACTTAACCCGCCAGTAAGTGACGCCTACAGCAACACCAAACTCCATCTCGGTGGCTGTGCGCACTTTCTAATTTTTTCAGGGAATAGTGTAGTGCTTCACTGTCAAGTGTTAGCACACACTTAACCCGCCAGTAAGTGACGCCTGCAGCAACACCAAACTCCATCTCGGTGGCTGTGCGCACTTTCTAATTTTTTCAGGGAATAGTGTAGTGCTTCACTGTCAAGTGTTAGCACACACTTAACCCGCCAGTAAGTGACGCCTGCAGCAACACCAAACTCCATCTCGGTGGCTGTGCGCACTTTCTAATTTTTTCAGGGAATAGTGTAGTGCTTCACTGTCAAGTGTTAGCACACACTTAACCCGCCAGTAAGTGACGCCTGCAGCAACACCAAACTCCATCTCGGTGGCTGTGCGCACTTTCTAATTTTTTCAGGGAATAGTGTAGTGCTTCACTGTCAAGTGTTAGCACACACTTAACCCGCCAGTAAGTGACGCCTACAGCAACACCAAACTCCATCTCGGTGGCTGTGCGCACTTTCTAATTTTTTCAGGGAATAGTGTAGTGCTTCACTGTCAAGTGTTAGCACACACTTAACCCGCCAGTAAGTGACGCCTGCAGCAACACCAAACTCCATCTCGGTGGCTGTGCGCACTTTCTAATTTTTTCAGGGAATAGTGTAGTGCTTCACTGTCAAGTGTTAGCACACACTTAACCCGCCAGTAAGTGACGCCTGCAGCAACACCAAACTCCATCTCGGTGGCTGTGCGCACTTTCTAATTTTTTCAGGGAATAGTGTAGTGCTTCACTGTCAAGTGTTAGCACACACTTAACCCGCCAGTAAGTGACGCCTCAGCAAACACCAAACTCCATCTCGGTGGCTGTGCGCACTTTCTAATTTTTTCAGGGAATAGTGTAGTGCTTCACTGTCAAGTGTTAGCACACACTTAACCCGCCAGTAAGTGACGCCTAGCAGCAACACCAAACTCCATCTCGGTGGCTGTGCGCACTTTCTAATTTTTTCAGGGAATAGTGTAGTGCTTCACTGTCAAGTGTTAGCACACACTTAACCCGCCAGTAAGTGACGCCTGCAGCAACACCAAACTCCATCTCGGTGGCTGTGCGCACTTTCTAATTTTTTCAGGGAATAGTGTAGTGCTTCACTGTCAAGTGTTAGCACACACTTAACCCGCCAGTAAGTGACGCCTGCAGCAACACCAAACTCCATCTCGGTGGCTGTGCGCACTTTCTAATTTTTTCAGGGAATAGTGTAGTGCTTCACTGTCAAGTGTTAGCACACACTTAACCCGCCAGTAAGTGACGCCTCAGCAACACCAAACTCCATCTCGGTGGCTGTGCGCACTTTCTAATTTTTTCAGGGAATAGTGTAGTGCTTCACTGTCAAGTGTTAGCACACACTTAACCCGCCAGTAAGTGACGCCTAGCAGCAACACCAAACTCCATCTCGGTGGCTGTGCGCACTTTCTAATTTTTTCAGGGAATAGTGTAGTGCTTCACTGTCAAGTGTTAGCACACACTTAACCCGCCAGTAAGTGACGCCTGCAGCAACACCAAACTCCATCTCGGTGGCTGTGCGCACTTTCTAATTTTTTCAGGGAATAGTGTAGTGCTTCACTGTCAAGTGTTAGCACACACTTAACCCGCCAGTAAGTGACGCCTGCAGCAACACCAAACTCCATCTCGGTGGCTGTGCGCACTTTCTAATTTTTTCAGGGAATAGTGTAGTGCTTCACTGTCAAGTGTTAGCACACACTTAACCCGCCAGTAAGTGACGCCTGCAGCAACACCAAACTCCATCTCGGTGGCTGTGCGCACTTTCTAATTTTTTCAGGGAATAGTGTAGTGCTTCACTGTCAAGTGTTAGCACACACTTAACCCGCCAGTAAAATGACGCCTGCAGCAACACCAAACTCCATCTCGGTGGCTGTGCGCACTTTCTAATTTTTTCAGGGAATAGTGTAGTGCTTCACTGTCAAGTGTTAGCACACACTTAACCCGCCAGTAAGTGACGCCTGCAGCAACACCAAACTCCATCTCGGTGGCTGTGCGCACTTTCTAATTTTTTCAGGGAATAGTGTAGTGCTTCACTGTCAAGTGTTAGCACACACTTAACCCGCCAGTAAGTGACGCCTGCAGCAACACCAAACTCCATCTCGGTGGCTGTGCGCACTTTCTAATTTTTTCAGGGAATAGTGTAGTGCTTCACTGTCAAGTGTTAGCACACACTTAACCCGCCAGTAAGTGACGCCTCAGCAACACCAAACTCCATCTCGGTGGCTGTGCGCACTTTCTAATTTTTTCAGGAATAGGTAGTGCTTCACTGTCAAGTGTTAGCACACACTTAACCCGCCAGTAAGTGACGCCTGCAGCACATCAAACTCCATCTCGGTGGCTGTGCGCACTTTCTAATTTTCGGGAATAGTGTAGTGCTTCACTGTCAAGTGTTAGCACACACTTAACCCGCCAGTAAGTGACGCCTGCAGCAACACCAAACTCCATCTCGGTGGCTGTGCGCACTTTCTAATTTTTTCAGGCAATAGTGTAGTGCTTCACTGTCAAGTGTTAGCACACACTTAACCCGCCAGTAAGTGACGCCTGCAGCAACACCAAACTCCATCTCGGTGGTTGTGCATTTGTCAACAATGTCCCAAAAACACCAAATTCCCAAAAACAGTCTGCTAAGGGACAGGGACGAGGTCGGGGCCCTAGCAGTCGTGAACAACAAGGCACTGGTAGAAGTAGACAGACAAGGATTGATCGATCCACCTTCCTGCTGTCTAAATTTCCAGTACTCACCGAAACGTGTCTTGAGGCCGGAAGATCAAGACCAAATAACATCTTGGATGGCTGACAAGACATCAACCACGGGTTCTGGCAGCACACAATCATCCTTGACACCATATTCAAGTGCGCTACTGACAACGTGGGGTCATCTAATCCACAAAATCTTCCTATTTCCTCAAGCCATCGCCAGACGGAGGAAAATTTAGACCGCGAACTTGGGCATTCGGAAGATTTATTTGGTTCTTATCAGCCATTCAGACAACGGACCTTTCTTTGTCACTGCCTGAACAGATACTTGAACCAGACGTACATTCCATCTATGGACAAAGTTTGGATTCACCTCGTCCTGAAGAACGTCCTTTCAACAAAGCCATAGGCCGTCTCAGGAGGTGGAGGATGAGATGATGATGAGACACACATCTCATCTGCCAGCCTGACAGTCACGTTATCAGATGACTTTGAGGAGGAGGGGGTGGATGATGAGACACTGATCCAACCTGGACACTTGACATGCAGAGCCAACAGAGCAGCCAGGAGGAGGAAAGTGGTTATGTACCACCGCCTAAAGCACCCAGGCTTACTCCTTTATCCCGAATCCAAGCTGTGACAACAGTAGCCCAAATTGTGTCAACTGTTGCACAAACTGTACCAACTGTTGCCCCAACTTTAAGAACAGTTGGCCAAAATGTGTCTACAGTTTGTGTTGGCCAGACTCATCCTTCAGTTCCTACACCACAACCTAAAGGACGAACATCCATTGTCTGGAAATTTTTCAAAGATAGCCCATCAGTACCAAATGTGGTTATATGTAACATCTGCTATGCCAGGCTGAGCAGAGGCCAGGGCAAAGTAAACTTGAGCACCAGCAGTATGCGAAAACACATGACTCTTAAGCACCCTAGTCAGTGGTTGGCCCATCAGGGTTCGACAGCAGGGCCTTCTGACCTCAACACCGTTATGCCACTTCAGAATCGTCCTTCACCATCTACTGTTCATGCAGCAGCTCCTACTCATACGATCTCACCACAAGCTGCATTAGACCAGAGATATGACAGTAGTCAAGTGACTTGTGAGTCTGCGCCAATTGTCCAGTTGTCTGTTCCACAGCTGTATGAGAGGCAGCGGAAACACCCATCCACACACCCTTTTTCTCGACAAATGACAGCGCAAATTTCTAAGCTGTTAGCTGTAGAAATGCTGCCATATAGGCTTGTTGATACTGAGGCTTTTAGGGAGTTGTTGGCTGTGGCAGCACCACGATACACTGTCCCCAGTCGCAATTTTTTTTCACGTACTGCCATACCCGCGCTACATCTGCACGTGGTTAACAACTTGAAGCGTGCACTGACAAATGCTGTGAGCGGAAAAGTTCACCTGACAACTGATACCTGGACAAGTACTTGTGGACAGGGCAGATACATATCCCTGACAGCTCACTGGATCAACCTTGTCGAGAGTGTCCCAAAGTGTAATAGTGGAATATCTGCGATCCTACCAACTCCACGAATAGCGGGCACAGCATCATTCCGGGTGTCCGCGGCCTCATATACTTCTACAACACAATGTGCGTCTTCAACTTCCTTGACCACTGCTGATTTGTCCGCCACATCACGTCAAAGTTGGGAGCTTTGCAGTACTGCATCAGCCAGGCGACAACAGGCTCTTCTTAAGCTCATCTGTCTAGGTGACACACCTCACACTGCAAACGAGCTGTGGAAAGGTGTTAAACAACAGACAGATGAGTGGCTGGCCCCACTGCAACTACAAGCAGGTCTTGTTGTCAGTGATAACGGACGAAACCTTGTTGCAGCAATAAAGCTCGGTAAACTTCAACACGTGCCTTGCATGGCTCACGTACTGAATCTTGTAGTTCAGAAATTCTTGAAAAATTACCCAGAGTTATCTGATCTACTAGAGAAGGTGCGTAGAAATTGCGGACATTTCCGACATTCATCAACGGCACTTGCAAGTCTATCTGCCCTTCAACAGCAATTTAATTTGCCCAAACACAGATTAATTTGCGACATGCCCACACGATGGAATTCTACATTCCATATGTTGGCTAGGTTCAATGAGCAGCAGAGGGCTATAGCGGAATATCAGCTGCAACATGCCCGTCACCCAGGAAGTAATACAAGACACATTGGTACGATGGAGTGGGTCTGGATCGCTGACCTTTGCGAGGTTCTAGAGAACTTCGATTACTGCACAAAACTGGTCAGCGGTGATGAGTCCATTATTAGTCTCACCATCCCCATGCTGTGTTTGCTTAAAGATTCTCTCCTGAATCTTAAAACAGAATCATTGAGGGCACAGCAGAGGGCTATGGATCCACATTTTAACATCCAGGATCAGAGCCAGCAAAGCCAATTTCAGCCGGCAACATTGGCTGCAGAACTAAACAGCGATGAGGAAGATGAAGACGATTTATTTCTCCATGGTACTGAGGTGCACCCTGATGGAACTCCCAACCCCAGTTTTATGTCGGTACAGCATGGTGGGCTGAAGAGCAGGAGGCGGAGACCGATTTTGAGACCATGATGCCTATTGTTCATCAGTCAGGTGACACAGAAGACATGAGTCTTTGTAGCCTAGCACACATGTCTGACTTCATGTCTCAATGTCTGTCCCAGGATCCACGCGTCATTAACATCTATGACAGCGACCTCTACTGGTTGTCAACATTCCTTGACCCACGCTACAAAGACAAGTTTCCATCGCTGCTGTTGCAGTCACCAAGGGGCTTAACGATGGATTATTTCAAAAGTGTGGTGGTTGACAATTTAATGTCAATTTCACCATCTGACTCCGCTATACCACGAACAAGCAGCTCTTTGCCACAGCAGCCTTTGGTTCGAACACAAACTGCCACATTGTCAAGAAGAGGTGGTGGTAAGATGTCCACCAACTGGGCGATGTTTAACAGACCTTCCAATCTGCAACGGATTGTGCCTACGGTCCCCTTGTCTAGGAGACAAACATTGTCAAACATGTTGAACGAGTATGTGTGTGACACTACCGCTTCTTAACCGACCCCTCTGTACCCTTTAATTACTGGGTTTCCAAGCTTCACGCTTGGACTGAGCTGTCTTTGTATGCCTTGGAGTTGCTGGCCTGCCCAGCTGCTAGTGTGACATCAGAGCGTGTTTTTAGTGCCGCTGGGGGAATTGTCACTGATAGAAGGTCACGGCTGACAACAGAAAATGCCGACAGACTCACTCTCATTAAGTTTAACAAGGACTGGATATCATCAAAGTTCTTAACCCCTTCAGACGACAGTACCCAAACCTAGAGGGACATTTTCAAATTTGTTACGTTTGGCTCAGTGCGGTTTAAACATTATGTCCTCTTCTGACACAAAGGATAAACAATGTCCCTCTGCTAAGAAGATTGGATAAATAATGTTCCTGCTACACTTGCTGCATGACAACAAAACTACACAATCAGTGTCAGTAATGTTACTTTAATAATGCATGCACTTGTGATGTTTTTTGACCGTTGAATTATGTCAGACAATCCAAAACAGTCTCTTGGCTGAATTTTTTAAGGCAACAAGCCTATGCCTGCATTGTGGGCATTTCTCAAACTGAAATAAAACATATAGTTTGGCTCAAGTGCCTTGCATAAATTTTAAAAATGTTGATCCCGCCCCTTGGGCTAATTTTTTGAGGCAACAAGCCTATACCTGCATCGAATACGTTGCTTGTACTATGCTCTCAGGACAAGCAAATAGTATGGGCCACGCGCCCTCCTCAACTTCAAAAAGAGTTGATCTCGCCCCTTGGGCTAATTTTTTGAGGCAACAAGCCTATACCTGCATCGAATACGTTGCTTGTACTATGCTCTCAGGACAAGCAAATAGTATGGGCCACGCGCCATCCTCAACTTCAAAATAGAGTTGATCTTGCCCCTTGGGCTAATTTTTTGAGGCTACAAGCCTATACCTGCATCGAATACGTTGCTTGTACTATGCTCTCAGGACAAGCAAATAGTATGGGCCACGCGCCCTCCTCAACTTCAAAATAGAGTTGATCTTGCCCCTTGGGCTAATTTTTTGAGGCTACAAGCCTATACCTGCATCGAATACGTTGCTTGTACTATGCTCTCAGGACAAGCAAATAGTATGGGCCACGCGCCCTCCTCAACTTCAAAATAGAGTTGATCTCGCCCCTTGGGCTAATTTTTGAGGCTACAAGCCTATACCTGCATCGAATACGTTGCTTGTACTATGCTCTCAGGACAAGCAAATAGTATGGGCCACGCGCCCTCCTCAACTTCAAAATAGAGTTGATCTCGCCCCTTGGGCTAATTTTTTTGTGGCAACAGGCCTATGCCTGCATCGAAAACGTGGCTTTTACTAAGATCCTGCTGGAGCATGGCGAAGGGTCCCACTGTACGCTACGGAGATAACGCGTAGACGCGCTCTGTTGCAAGTAGACGTCCCAGCCTATCGCATCTGTGTTCCCAGTGTTGTTGCCATACCGAGTCATTAAGTAACCCCCCCACAAACACAGGCACTATTTATTTGTCAGCAACATTTGTATGTGCAGTCATGATTTTCCACATAATAACCAAGGTGCCTTCATGCGCCATGCGGGCCGTAAAGTACTTGCTAATGATGATGACTTTAAGCCCACCCACAAAAAAAACCTACACATCCATTCCCTGAAAAAAGACAGACACAAAGCAGTTTTTGTCAACTGGGTATTCTTTCGCCATAATGGCAAAGATGTCAGAATTTTTTTTTTTTTTTTTTTTTTTTGGGTTTAAACTTTGTAAAAACAAATAATAACATAACAAAGAAATTGTGCAATGCACAGGAACAAAAAATAAACAAAAAAAAAAAAAAGGGGTCTACAGCTGGTGGTAGGTTGCCGCATCCTCCGGCCTTGGCTGTAACGTGGCACCATCACCCTGCTCGTTGAGTAGGTCCAGGGCCCCATGCAGTACCTCACCCAGTGGTTGGAAGCCTGTAGGCTGGGGCATCTGGGCCGGTTGGCCTTGGCTTGGTAGGCCCCTGATTCTTGGACACCACCTCTGGGTCGCAACATACCTGTCCCGGGGTGTGGCCCTGTCCAGGATGTTTGATCTGCTGAGCCGCCACTCCTCCAAAAAATCAAACACCTGCCCAGGATGGTTTGGGGGCCTACACGCATCGAGGACAATGTGTATTGCTGACCATGCCCGCAGTCGTCTCTCGAATGGAATGTCATCCAAGAACGGTATGAGACTGCGGGCAAAGTCAGCACTACACTGTCCTCTGCGGTCTTGTGGTGCCCCCGGGATCAGAGCAGGGCTGCTGGGGTTCCAGTGACTCCCCACACTGCTGCTGGCAGTCGGCACTGGAGGGCGCTGGTGTGGCCCTTCATCCTCCTCTTCTTGTCTCTGCGGCCCCAAAGGTGGTGGTGGTGGTGGCGGCGGTGTGGTGGTGGTGTGGTGGTGGCGGTGGTGGTGGTGGTGGTGGCGGCGGTGGTGGTGGTGGTGGCGGTGGTGGCGGTGGTAGTGGTGGTGCTACTCCCTCCTCCTCATCTGGTGGGGGTTGAGGGGCCTCCCTCCCCTCCTCAGGCAGCTGTGGTGGCGGGTTCCAACGCCGCCTCCGAAAGTGAGCAGCTCTGTGGGTAAATATAAAAAACATTTGGTGAATGGGTTGACTTTGGAAACAAAACCATAGGCCAAACATAACATGTGCACGCTTTTTTGACTCAGTGTATCTGTGTATTCTGTGTCTTTTCATTGTTGCCCTTAAGATGGAATTGCAGCAAATAAATTAATGACATTTTTGGCTCATGCCTCAAACTATATTGTATGTGTGGGTACCGTTGCTCCACGATTTTTTGCCATTACATTACAAATTTTAAAATTAGTCTGCACTATTACACTGTGCCCTGACTTAGGCAGGACAGCTATGTAGTCACTTGAAGACATATTAGTGGCCACAACTATTGTTTTGACTTTTTGTGGAAACTTTATGTGGACAAAGCTATAGCCTGACACTGTGAGGCAAACACATTATTCAGGGTTGTTTGCCATCAGATGGACACAAAAACACACAGTGTGGACGGCCTTGGTCTCAATGCACATAACCCAGATCTATAGGGCAGGTGAGCAAGACAGGAAATGGAGTCCTGCAGCATAGGTGACACATGAGCATTTGGCGTTAGTGGCCTACACTCCTTGTTGCTGCCATGTATGCTAATCAGGAATGTCTTGGTAAATAAAACACACCAAACAGATGGCTTGGGATTTGAAACGACTGTAATGGACATAGAGTATGGGGTTGTCTTTGAGCAGCAGGTCACACATCGTTGGTGCCAAACAAGGTGGTATGCACAGATGGACAGTTTTAGTTATTCCAACGGGGCCGAACAAAAAAACGGGAACAGCAAGGACAAACCTCGGGTTTCCTAAAGGACCTTGGACATAAAAGGCTGTTGCACTTAAAATATGGCCCTCTTTAGTTTGATTTAATACAGCATTAATACGCTATCTTTTCCGGAGGATTCGTAATGTGGCCATGAGTTAACGACAAAAAAAGTAAAATTCACATGTGGGCCCTAATATCTACACCATCACCTTGCAGCCCCAAATAAACCCATGGGAAAACTGAACCACACATATTTGTAGTGATACAGGGTATGTTCTGAAATGTGTGTGAATGTGTCAGCAATCTGGGATGGTGTACAAACAGTTTAGTGCAAAAGGGGTATATCCTTGCAACGTTATTTTGCTGAAAAAAAACACCCACAACTAAATGTGTAGGGATGTATGTGGCCCTTATGCAAGTCGAGGCCATTAGGAACTGATACAACTGAGGCTTATGACAGGCAAACCAGACAGGGCCACACACCTTAGAGGCCATTGGAGGGAAGAACATGGCTTTGTTCCACAAACATGCCAACAATAATAGCTAATTGTGAGGTCACGGAACATTGTGTCTGACCACCCTGCAGAACATTGCTTATTTGTCCAAACGTCACAATGTGACTATAAATGTGTATGTCCTGGATCATTGCCAAAGGTAATAGAATTGTGTTGCACCATGGCAGAAACAAACCCCTGTGTGGGTATGTAAACCAGCACACTCATTATAGAGCTTCATACGTACATTGTGTGCCCTCGTGGACAGGGTCCTCTCCTCTTGTACCTGTATGACCTGATTGTCTTCATGGACTGTTTTTTGTCGTTAACCCTTATCCTCATGTAAAGTGCCATGGAACCTAATGGCGCTATATTAAAAAATAATAATAACAATAATAGTAAACAACAGTGCGGCAGACACATACCTTGGCATACGGGCCACCGGTTCCAGAAATGACAGCCGTTCATAGTGGCAATATATGATCCCGTGACCAGCTTCCGGGCCCCCCTCCATGATCCTCCGGTGTTGCCGCTTAAATTGGTCGCGGCAGCTCCTCCAGCGCTTCATAATGTGGTCAACTGTGAAATGATTTCAAACCGGGTTTAGACCTCTTTAACATTTGAAACACTAAAAGTATGTGTACAAATCAACAATAACATTTTAATGATGTTGTGTGTGAAATGTGTATACAAGGCACATGGAAACGACAGTGTGGAACATCATCAACAGCATTACGGACATTGAGCTCACGTGGCCACAATCACAAATGGGGCAGGGCACATGTCAACGCATAGAGAATGTAATAGTGCGGGCACCAGACTCCGCTCATTAGTGGTATTTATATACACCCAACCCCCTGGCCTTCAGAGCCAGGAGGAACAGCCCTTAAACTAAGTGTACTATTGTGAACCCATCCAAATATAGGCAACCATGCAACGGCGCATTATAACACATTGAGGGCCCTGTATACCCTACTATGGGGGCCCTGTATGCCCACGGGGCCCTGTATACCCACTGCTGGGGTCTTGTATACCCACGGGGGGGCTGTAGACCCTACTATGAGGGCCCTGTATAACCACTGGGGGCCATGTATACCCAGTGCTGGGGGACCTGTGTACCCACGGGGGGGCTGTATACCCTAATATCGGTGGCATATATACACACTGGGGGGCCCTGTATACTCTGCAGGTGGAGCTGTATACTCTGCTGGGGGGATGTCTAACAGTGATAGCCGCTGTATACAAGAATGGCGGTCAATATGGTTTCCCACTTTTTTGGGGCTAAAGTAGGGGGGTCGGCTTATACACGGGTCGGCTTATACACGACTATATACGGTAAATGCAATATAACGTGTGAACACATTTAACTCACCCATATTGGTCTGCACATCATGGCCACAACGATGAAACGTTGGGAAAACGCCCTGTGCGATCTCCCTCCAGGCCGTAGTCCGCTGGACATTATCCCCATATGCAGGGTCAGTGGGCAGCCAAAGCAGGGGCCGAGCCTCCACCAGAGCAATTAATTGCAGGGTGTCGACAGGAGCCATGCTTCCTCGCTGTGACTTTCTGCGCGTCCAGCCAGGAAGCTCGAGTCGGCTTATTTCCTGTTTGCACAAAGCATGGGGTTTGCTGCAGAAAGTCGCTTGCCTCGCCTCCAACACATGCGACTTTGGCCTCGGAGACAGCAGCAAAATACAGTTGCCAGTGGGGCTTCCGACACGGCAATGCGAGCGCTTTCCGACACACATATGCGATTTTTAAATCACACATTACTCGCTATTATTCGCTTCCCCATTCATTAACATTGGACTCGCTAGACTCGCTACGAGTAGCGAGTCCCGGGCTCGGACTCGGTAGAGTCAAGCGAGTCCGAGTAATGTAGGATTCGCCCATCACTACATTGGACTAGTTTACTTTGTAAGTAATCACTGGGAAACTCAACTCGCACAGATAAGAGAAGAGTCCTGTCTGCTCTGTGCAGCTCCAGGGTCCCAGAGCCCGCCTGCTGCCTGATGTAGCAGTGCTGAGATTGTTCTCAGTCTGCTCATTCCCTGTGTACAGACATGAATGTCTGTGCACAGAGATGATGTAGCAGAGCTGAGATTGTTCTCAGTCTGCTCATTCCCTGTGTACAGACATGAATGTCTGTGCACAGAGATGATGTAGCAGAGCTGAGATTGTTCTCAGTCTGCTCATTCCCTGTGCATAGACATCTATATCTATACACAGGGGATGTAGCAGAGAGGACATCGCGTTTTGGACTGCGTCGGACGGAAGAGGATTTTTTTAATTAAAGATGGAGTCCCTAATGGCTTTTTTTTTTATTTCTAATAAAAAAATGTCTCTGTGTTGTGTTTTTTTTAAAACAATTTAATAGAAATTCATGGCGGTCATGTCTAATATTGGCGTGACCGCCATAAATTTCGGGCTTAGGGCCAGCTGATAATACAAAGCTGGCCCTAACCTCTATTACCCAGCGTGCCACCGCCACCAGGGCCGCTGGAAGAGCGGGTTCAGCGCCAGAGGATGGCGCTTCAATGAACGCGTCATCTTCTGGGGCGGCTGCGGGCTGCAATTTGCAGCGGGGGGTGCCCAGAAAGCTTGGGCATCCCTGCGCTGCGGATTCCAGCCCCCAGCTGCTTAGCTGTACCTGGCTAGACATAGAAATTGCGCGGAGCCCCACGCATTTTTTTGACTCCGACTCCGAGACGACTCCGACTCCGACTCCGAGACGACTCCGACTCCGAGACGACTCCGACTCCGACTCCGACTCCGAGACGACTCCGACTCCGACTCCGAGATGACTCCGACTCCAAGACGACTCCGACTCCGAGACGACTCCGACTCCGAGACGACTCCGACTCCGAGACGACTCCGACTCCGAGACGACTCCGACTCCGAGACGACTCCGACTCCGAGACGACTCCGACTCCGAGACGACTCCGAGACGACTCCGACTCCGAGACGACTCCGACTCCGAGACGACTCCGACTCCGAGACGACTCCGACTCCGAGACGACTCCGACTCCGAGACGACTCCGAGACGACTCCGACTCCGAGACGACTCAGACTCCGAGACGACTCCGAGACGACTCCGACTCCGAGACGACTCCGACTCAGACGACTCCGAGACGACTCCGAGACGACTCCGACTCCGAGACGACTCCGACTCCGAGACGACTCCCACTCCGAGACGACTCCGACTCCGAGACGACTCCGACTCCGACTCGACTCCGAGACGACTCCGACTCCGAGACGACTCCGACTCCGAGATGACTCCGACTCCGAGACGACTCCGAGACGACGACGACTCCGACTCCGACTCGACTCCGAGACGACTCCAACTCCGACTCGACTCCGAGACGACTCCGAGACGACTCCGACTCCGAGACGACTCCGACACGACTCCGACTCCGAGACGACTCCGACTCCGAGACGACTCCGACTCCGAGACGACTCCGACTCCGAGACGACTCCGACTCAGACGACTCCGAGACGACTCCGACTCCGAGACGACTCCGACTCGACTCCGAGACGACTCCGACTCCGAGACGACTCCGACTCCGACTCGACTCCGAGACGACTCCGACTCCGAGACGACTCCGACTCCGAGACGACGACGACTCCGAGACGACGACGACTCCGACTCGACTCCGAGACGACTCCGACTCCGAGACGACTCCGACTCCGACTCCGAGACGACTCCGACGACGACTCCGAGACGACTCCGACTCCGAGACGACTCCGACTCCGACTCGACTCCGAGACGACTCCGACTCCGAGACGACTCCGACTCTGAGGCGACTCCGACTCTGAGGCGACTCCGACTGAGACTCCGACTCTGAGACTCCGACTCTGAGGAGACTCCGACTCCGAGACTCTGACTCTGAGCCTCTGACTCTGAAATTCATTAAATAATAAAAAAAAAAATGCGTGGGGCTCCGCGCAATTTCTATGTCTAGCCAGGTACAGCTAAGCAGCTGGGGGCTGGAATCCGCAGCGCAGGGATGCCCAAGCTTTCTGGGCACCCCCCGCTGCAAATTGCAGCCCGCAGCCGCCCCAGAAGATGGCGCGTTCATTGAAGCGCCATCCTCTGGCGCTGAACCACGCTCTTCCAGCGGCCCTGGTGGCTGTGGCACGCTGGGTAATAAAGAGGTTAGGGCCAGCTTTGTATTATCAGCTGGCCCTAAGCCCGAAATTTATGGCGGTCACGCCAATATTAGACATGACCGCCATGAATTTCTATTAAATTGTTTTAAAAAAAACACAACACAAAGAAAATTTTTTATTAGAAATAAAAAAAAAAGCCATTAGGGACTCCATCTTTAATTAAAAAAATCCTCTTCCGTCCGACGCAGTCCAAAACGCGATGTCCTCTCTGCTACATCCCCTGTGCATAAATATAGATGTCTATGCACAGGGAATGAGCAGACTGAGAACAATCTCAGCACTGCTACATCATCTCTGTGAGCAGACGGGCTCTAGGACCCTGGAGCTGCACAGAGAAGACAGCTGGACTCGGCTCGCAAAGAAACTGCAGTTATCTGCGAGTTTCCCTGCTATCACTGGCACAGTAGCCAGTGATTACTCGCACGAGTCTAATGCAAACAATGGCAATCCTAGTTTTGTCAGCGTTTCTGACAAAACTAGGATTGTATTGATGTGCATTGGACTCGTGCGAGTAATCACTGGGAAACTCGCAGAGTACCGAGTCCTGCGAGTCCCTTACTACTCGCCGAGTAACGAGTCCTAGCGAGTAGATTCGCCCATCCCTAGTAGTGGCATTATGTAACCGCACACATGTAGGTAAAATACTGCCACGTGCCTGTTCCGCTCCTGGTACTGCATCACTTTGTGCACACTGTGAGGATTCACAAGTCTGCAGTCACATAGAGTAACTGACTTCCGCCCCAAGCCTGGGCAACCCCCTTTTTTAACAATTCATATGACTTGAAAAAATTGATATTTCTCTTTCTTCCAAAGTCTGAGAAATCTAATGGCCAGAAAAGTCTGACACTGGAGATTGGAGTTTACGAGTCAAAGAACATTTTTTTTACTACCAATTGGCATACTGCCCCCATACCCCTCAAACTCATTGCCTAATAATTAAGCTTGTCAAAATTGGGGCAGCACTGGGATCCTGGGTTCAAATTCCATCAAGGGCAACATCTGCAGGGAGTTTGTATGTTCTCCCTGTGTTTGTGAGGGTTTCTTAAAGCTCCTCCGGTTTCCTCCCGCACTCCCAAAACATACTAATAGGGAAAATAGATTGTGAGCCCCAATGGGGACAGTGTTCCAGATGTATGTAAGCACTGTGGAATTAATTGCGCTATCTAAGTAAATAAATATTATTATTATTAATTTGACCACTAATATTATTCACCACATCCTTCTTACAGATCTCATGCCTTAAAGCATTCTTTACTGAGTGCAGAAAAGAAAGATTTTATTTTTTCTCACCAATTGAATGTATTCAGACAGTCCATATTAGAATCGAGGTCACGGTTCAATGCCCGTCACTGGGCAGACATAGAATCCAAAAAAAAAAGCGAAGTTGGACACTAGATTCGTATTGCTATTTCTTTCTCTTATAGAA
>JARQOC010000001.1:60825414-60841543 GCA_033576535.1 Allobates femoralis
CAAAACGCTGTGTCGTACAGTAATAGCATAGTGGATGGGATTTCAAGAAATCCCATCCTCATTATGCGCAACCCGCCCGTAGCGTCTTTGAAGCTGCGGTGCGGGTTGCCAGGAGTCCGCTGCTCCACAGCATGTTTATTTCATGCTGCAGAGTCGGAAGCGGCTCCCATCGGGTGCCTGCAGGGAGAAGCCGCCCCGCACCCGCCGCACATGGTAAGTACAGGGCGGCTGCGGTCTCCCTGCGGCCACCCGCGGCTTCCCTCAGGTCCGGGGGCTGCGTCCAACACGCAGCTCCTCCGGACCGTGAGGACATACCCTAAAGAGATTATGCTGGATTGTAACATGTAACACAGAGTTTAGTGGTGAAAATCTCTTTAAAGTCTGAGGAGTCCAATGTTAGAACTTCAAGAATATCTATTGTGTATGAGGTCCGAGAAACTACTGACAAGTTATGTTGGTTTTTTATAAGGATAAGAAATTTTTTATAAAAATCACAATCCCTTTGTTCTTGAATGCCCTAAACCAGCTGAGCAATCTTGAATTAGTCCCTTCTTCATGTAAAACACATGATCACTCAGCCAAGATAGGAGGACATAGGCGTGGGGAGGAGAGAGAGGGAGCTTTCGGCCAACAAGTGTTCTGCAAACTGACAACTAAAGGCCTTAATGCATACTGCAGGAAGGTTTGGCAAAGTCAATGATTTTTATTGGACCAGCCGACCATGTGATGTGTATGTGGGCATCTTCCCCCACACATGTATCCACATTCATGTACAAGGAAAAATAGGAGAGATGTGTGTTATGTGGACAAGTGTCCTACTCTACAGCCAACTTGTGTATGGGCACCTCAGACTACAACCAACTCAACATCCAGAAAGCCATTCTCCAGCTACTAAAATGCAGGATACAAAAAGGCTTTTATCACCTAAATTCTAAAGAAAACAGATCATCCATCTTTTCATTAACAGTGTTTTATTGCAGAATGCGTTAAATGCAACTATATGGCAGGTTTATCCATGATAGGCGTTAGACAGTACAAATCATGGATAAACCTGCCATGTAATTGCATTTAACGTATCCTGCAATAAACCACTGTTAATGAGAAGCTGAATTATCTCTTTTCTTTGGAATTCAAGTGCCTGGGCTAGAGCCGCGCCCGAATCCGTGCTCCGAACAGTGTGGAAAGGTGACGTGGTGAGCCGGACTTTCATATAAATTTTTATCACCCAAGCCTCAATGGAGATGAAGCAAGAAAAACTCATAAAGGGAGAAAGATTTTGTTCAAGGAGTAATGTAAAGTAAGACCCTAGTCCAGACAATTGCCATCTAAATCTTTATCTGGTATTTATCATGGAAACTAGTAAAAAGACCCGATGCAATTGCATCGGGAGCGCCGTGAAATGAATTGTGTGTATACAGGCGGGTTAGTGGGTAGCAGAGTATACAGGGGGCTCTGTGGGTAGCAGAGTATACAGGCAGCTCTTTGTGTAGCAGAGTATAGAGGCGGCTCTGTGGGTAGCAGAGTATAGAGGTGGCTCTGTGGGTAGCAGAGTATACAGGCAGCTCTGTGGGTAGTAGAGTATAGAGGCGGCTCTGTGGGTAGCAGAGTATACAGGCGGCTCTGTGGGTAGCAGAGTATAGAGGGGGCTCTTTGGGTAGCAGAGTATAGAGGGGCTCTGTGGGTAGCAGACTATACAGGCGGCTCTGTGGGTAGCAGACTATAGAGGCGGCTGTGCGGGGAGCAGAGTATACAGGCGGCTGTGCGGGGAGCAGAGTATACAGGCGGCTGTGCAGGGAGCAGAGTATACAGGCGGCTGTGCAGGGAGCAGAGTATACAGGCGGCTGTGCGAGGAGCAAAATATACAGGCGGCTGTGCGGGGAGCAGAGTATACAGGCGGCTGTGCGGGGAGCAGAGTATACAGGCGGCTGTGCGGGGAGCAGAGTATACAGGCGGCTGTGCGGGGAGCAGAGTATACAGGCGGCTGTGCGGAGAGCAGAGTATACAGGCGGCTGTGCGGAAAGCAGAGTATACAGGTGGCTGTGCGGGGAGCAGAGTATACAGGCGGCTGGGCGGGGAGCAGAGTATACAGGCGGCTGTGCGGGGAGCAGAGTATAGAGGGGTCTGTGAGGGGAGGAGAGTATAGAGGCGGCTGTGCGGGAGCATAGTATAGTGGCGGGTGTGCATAGAGCAGAGTATACAGGCGGCTGTGCGGAGAGCAGAGTATGCAGGGGGCTGTGAGGGGAGCAGAATATACAGGCGGCTGTGCGGGGAGCAGAGTATACAGGCGGCTGTGCGGAGAGCAGAGTATACAGGCGGCTGTGCAAGGAGCAGAGTATACAGGCGCTGTGCAGGAAGCAGAGTATACAGGCAGCTCTGTGGGTAGCAGAGTATACAGGCAGCTCTTTGTGTAGCAGAGTATAGAGGCGGCTCTGTGGGTAGCAGAGTATACAGGCGGCTCTGTGGGTAGCAGAGTATAGAGGGGGCTCTGTGGGTAGCAGAGTATAGAGGGGGCTCTGTGGGTAGCAGACTATACAGGCGGCTCTGTGGGTAGCAGACTATAGAGGCGGCTGTGCAGGGAGCAGAGTATACAGGCGGCTGTGCGGGGAGCAGAGTATACAGGCGGCTGTGCGGGGAGCAGAGTATACAGGCGGCTGTGCGAGGAGCAAAATATACAGGCGGCTGTGCGGGGAGCAGAGTATACAGGCGGCTGTGCGGGGAGCAGAGTATACAGGCGGCTGTGCGGGGAGCAGAGTATACAGGCGGCTGTGCGGAGAGCAGAGTATACAGGCGCTGTGCGGGGAGCAGAGTATACAGGCGGCTGTGCGGGGAGCAGAGTATACAGGCGGCTGGGCGGGGAGCAGAGTATACAGGCGGCTGTGCGGGGAGCAGAGTATAGAGGGGTCTGTGAGGGGAGGAGAGTATAGAGGCGGCTGTGCGGGAGCATAGTATAGTGGCGGGTGTGCATAGAGCAGAGTATACAGGCGGCTGTGCGGAGAGCAGAGTATGCAGGGGGCTGTGAGGGGAGCAGAGTATACAGGCGGCTGTGCGGGGAGCAGAGTATACAGGCGGCTGTGCGGAGAGCAGAGTATACAGGCGGCTGTGCAAGGAGCAGAGTATACAGGCGCTGTGCAGGAAGCAGAGTATACAGGCGCTGTGCAGGAAGCAGAGTATACAGGCGGCTGTGCAGGAAGCAGAGTATACAGGCGGCTATGCCGGGAGCAGAGTATACAGGCGGCTGTGCAGGGAGCAGAGAGTATACAGGCGGCTGTGCAGGGAACAGAGTATAGAGGCGGTTGTGCGGAGAGCAGAGTATACAGGTGGCTGTGCGGGGAGCAGAGTATACAGGGGGCTGTGAGGGGAGCAGAGTATACAGGCGGCTGTGCGGGAAGTAGAGTATAGAGGCGGGTGTGCGGGGAGCATAGTTACAGGTGGCTGTGCGGGGAGCAGAGTATACAGGCGGCTGTGCGGGGAGCAGAGTATACAGGGGGCTGTGCGGGGAGCAGAGTATACAGGCGGCTGTGCGGACAGCATAGTATACAGGCGGCTGTGCGGGGAGCAGAGTATAGAGGGGGCTGTGAGGGGAGCAGAGTATACAGGCGGCTGTGCGGAGAGCAGAGTATACAGGTGGCTGTGCAGGGAGCATAGTATACAGGCGGCTGTGCGGGGAGCATAGTATACAGGCGGCTGTGCAGGGAGCATAGTATACAGGCGGCTGTGCGGAGAGCAGAGTCTACAGGCGGCTGTGCGGGGAGCAGAGTCTACAGGCGGCTGTGCGGGGAGCAGAGTATACAGGCGGGTGTGCGGGGAGCAGAGTATAGAGGCGGGTGTGCGGAGAGCAGAGTATACAGGCGGCTGTGCGGGGAGCAGAGTATACAGGCGGCAGTGCGGGGAGCAGAGTATACAGGCGGCTGTGCGGGGAGCAGAGTATACAGGCGGGTGTGCGGGGAGCAGAGTATAGAGGCAGGTGTGCGGAGAGCAGATTATACAGGCGGCTGTGTATACAGGCGGGTGTGCGGGGAGCAGAGTATACAGGTGGCTGTGTATAGAGGCGGCTGTGCGGGGAGAAGAGTATACAGGCGGCTGTGGGTGGAGCAGAGTATACAGGCGGGTGTGTGAGGAGCAGAGTATACAGGGGGCTGTGCGGGGAGCAGAGTATACAGGGGGCTGTGCGGGGAGCAGAGTATACAGGCGGCTGTGCGGGGAGCAGGGTATAGAGGCGTCTGTGTGGGGAGCAGGGTATAGAGGCGGCTGTGCGGGGAGCAGAGTATACAGGCGGCGGTGCGGGGAGCAGAGTATACAGGCGGCTGTGCGGGGAGCAGAGTATATAGGCGTCTGTGCGGAGAGCAGAGTATACAGGCGGCTGTGCGGAGAGCAGAGTATACAGGCGGCTGTGCGGGGAGCAGAGTATACAGGGGGCTATGCGGGGAGCAGAGTATACAGGGGGCTGTGCGGGGAGCAGAGTATACAGGGGGCTGTGTGGGGGAAGCATAGTATACAGGCGGCTGTGCGGAGAGCAGAGTATACAGGCGGCTGTGCGGTGAGCAGAGTATACAGGCGGCTGTGCGGAGAGCAGAGTATACAGACGGCTGTGCGGGGAGCAGAGTATACAGGCGGCTGTGCGGAGAGCAGAGTATACAGGTGGCTGTGTGGGGAGCAGAGTATACAGGCGGCTGTGCGGGGAGCAGAGTATACAGGCGGCAGGTGGCTTAGTTAAGGTGAGGAGCGTGTAGCAGGCTGCAGCCACGCCGGGCCTGCAGCCTATAATAAGAGAGTGTGGGCACCATCTTACCTGGGGAGGCTGGGGCCGGGCGGCCGGCGTCTGTGATGAAGCCGGACTCTGATGCTGACGCCGCCCCCATCTCTAATGCGGCTCCCCCTGGCTGGTGCCGCTTTGGAGTGAGGGCTCGGATAGATGGGGCTGGGGAGCGATGGGCATTGGTGGGGGTATGTGGTGTCCGGCGACAGGGGTTTTGCGCTTTCGGCAGCGCGTGATAGCGGCACAGTGGCCGGAAGCGCAAAACTGCCGATTATGTATATAGATTACAATCAATGCAAAGTATAATACACATATTAAAAAAACAACATGGGTAATCTGCGGATCATCCTGCTTCTTCTGGAGCTTCTTGCCAGACAAGTTGCTTCACAGCTGGAAGATTTTGTTTGTTCTTCTTCTTCTTCCATGGATTCTTAAGACAGAGGAGGCTCCTGACGGACGATGCCTTCAGCCTGCAACTCCTCTCGATCACACAGAGCTGAGCATGCCTTGGAGATATGTTACCTGCTGTTCAGGAAAGCGAGAGTGGAAAATAAATAGCGTTGTCATGGAGACCGCAAGGCAGAGGCGGAGCCTAAGAATGATGGGAGTGGCTTTTCTCGGTGATGGGCGGGGCTTAAGCAGGAAGTAGAAGACGAGCAGCGCAAGGCTAACTAAGAGCGGGAGCTCAAGGATGACAGTGTGTGTAAGGTGGGGAGGGGGCCACAATACTCAGCAGGGGGGAGGGTGTGAGGAGAGCTGGGAAGGGCCACAATACTCTGCAGGGGGGAGGGTGTGAGGAGAGCTGTGGAAGGGCCACAATACTCAGCAGGGGGAGGGTTGTGAGGAGAGCTGGGGAGGGGGCCACACTAAGCAGGAGGGAGGGGTTTGAGGAGAGCTGGGAAGGGACCAGACTACTCAGCAGGGGGGGAGGGGTCTGAGGAGAGCTGGGGAGGGGGCCACACTACTCAGCAGGGGGAGGGGTGTGAGCAGAGCTGGGGAAGGGGCCACAATTCTCAGCAGGGGTGGAGGGGTGTAAGGAGAGTTGGGGAGGGGGCCACACTACTCAGCAGGGGGAGGGGTGTGAGCAGAGCTGGGGAAGGGGCCACAATTCTCAGCAGGGGTGGAGGGGTGTAAGGAGAGCTGGGGAGGGGGCCACACTAATCAGAGAGAGGGGTGTGAGAAGTGCTGGGGAGGGGCCACACGACTCAGCAGGAGGAGGGGTGTGAAGAGAGCTGGGGAGGGGACCACACTACTCACAAGGGGGAGGGGTGTGAGGAAGCTGAGGAGGGAGCCACACTACTCAGCAGGGGGAGGGGTGTAAGGAGAGGTGGGGAGGGGCCTCACTAAGCAGGAGGGAGGGGAGGAGGAGAGCTGGGGAGCGGGCCACACTAAGCAGGGGGAGGGGTGAGGAGAGAGCTGAAGAAGGGGCCACACTACTCAGCAGAGGGAGGGGTGTGAGGAGAGCTGGGAGGGGGCCACACTAAGCAGAGAGAGGGGTGGAGGAGAGCTGGGAGGGGCCACACTACTCAGGAGGAGGGGTGTGAGGAGAGCTGAGGAGGGGCCAGACTACTCAGCAGGGGGAGGGGTGTGAGGAGAGCTGGGGAAGGGGCCACAATTCTCAGCAGGGGAAGAGTGTGAGAAGACCTGGGAATGGGCCACAATACTTAGCAGGGGGGAGCGCAGTGAGGAGAGCTGGGGGGGGCCACACCACTCAGCAAGGGGGAGGGGAGTGAGGAGAGCTGAGGAGGGAGCCACACTACTCAGCGGGGGGGGAGGGGTGTAAGGAGAGCTGGGGAGGGGGCCACACTAAGCAGGAGGGAGGGGAGTGAGGAGAGCTGGGAGGGGCCACACTACTCAGCAGGGGGAGGGGTGTGAGGAGAGCTGGGGAGGGGGCAACACTAAGCAGGAGGGAGGGGAGAGAAGACAGCTGGGGAGTGGGGCACACTACTCAGCAGGGGGAGGGGTGTGAGGAGAGCTGGGGAGGGGCCACACTACTCAGCAGGAGGAGGGGTGAGGAGAGCGAGAAGGGCCAGACTACTCAGCAGGGGGAGGGGTGTAAGGAGAGCTGGGGAGGGGGCCACACTAAGCAGGAGGATGGGAGAGAAGAGAGCGGGGAGGAGGGCCACACTACTCAGCAGGGGGGAGGGTGTGAAGAGAGCTGGGGAGGGGCCACACACTAGCAGGGGGAGGGGTGTAAGGAGAGCTGGGGAGGGGGCCACACTACTCAGCAGGGGAGGGTGTGAGAGAGCTGGGAGGGCCACTACAGCTCAGCAGGGGAGGAGTGTGAGGAGAGCTGGGGAGGGCCACACTAAGCAGGAGGGAGGGGAGAGAGGAGAGCTGCGGAGAGGGCCAACAAAACAAAAGGACACTTGATTCCTTGTTGTAGTCTCTGGTGTCAGTGATGGTGCACTGTATGGCAATGATCTGCCATACAGTGCACTATCACTGTGACACCAGAGACTTCAACAAGGGATCAAGTGTCCTCTTGTTGTAGTCTCTGGGGTCACGGTGATGGTGCACTGTATGGCAATGATCTGCCATACAGTGCATCATCACTGTGACCCCACAGACTACAAGAGGACACTTGATCCCTTGTTGTCTCTGGGGTCAGAGGTCAGAATCATGGGGCACTGTATGGCAATGATCTGCTGTACCGTGCACCATGATTCAACCCATCCATCCACTCATCCATCCCATCCATCCACCTATCCATCTCATCCATCCATCCATCCACCCATCTGAGGAGCTGCAGAACAGGTGGCGGCGCCGGCAGGAAACGGAGATATGTGGGGGCAGCAGGGGAGCACGGGGCACGGAGGGGGGCAGGAGAAAGAGGGTGGGGTGGAGATCAGGAGCAGAACCGGAGGAGGGGAGGCGAGGAGGAAGAGACATAGGGGGCATGAATCACTGGCAGCGGGTGCAGGGGGGCTGTGGAGAGGCTCTGATGGGAGTGAGCATTCCATCAGATCACTTCCATCAGAGCTGGAGGGGCGCCCGCCCCCTCCAGCTCTGATGGAACTGATCTGATGGGATGATCACTCCCATCAGAGCCGCTCCACAGCCCCTTCCATAGGTGATTCCAATAAGAAATACCCAGGAGCCAGGCCAAATAAAGATTTAGTAATGCAATTTTATTAAAATATCGAAAAACTGGTTAACAATGACAATGCACAACGGAACACATGGCAGGTACACCCAAATGATGACATAATATACAAAGGTTCCTTAGTCAAAAGATACCATACATAGCCTTAACTGGTCCAACAGTGTGGTCATACCAATAACAATCATTACCTGCCTGTGACCACCTTTAGTACTAACTACCCATTGATGAGGCACTTGCTTTTGGTTTTGATGCACTTGCATCTATCATTTCTACACTGGAGTGGTAATGATTGTTATTAATATGACCACACTGTTGGGCTAGTTAAGGCTATGTATGGTATCTTTTGATATTGCAGATGTTGTCCTTGGTGGGGATTGAACCCAGGACCCCAGAACCGCTAGTCTGCAGTGCTAACCACTGAGCTACCATACTGCAATCATTACACTGGCTGCCTATACACTATAGGATCCAATTCAAACTGCTTGTTCTCACCCACAAAGCTCTTCACAATACAGCACCTCCCTACATCTCATCTCTGTCTAGCATCCCACCTGTTCTCTTTGCTCTGGAAGTGAACTTAAGGCCCCGTTACATGGCACGACGTTGGGACAATGTCGGCAACAATCTCGTGGGCGCGTGGTCGTTTCAGACATCGTTTTGACATCGTTGGTGAGATGTCTCATGTCTAGATATCGTGGACGACTCACCAACGATGTTGTGAGCAGGTATTATTTGTACAACTAAGTGAACCATACCTGCTCATTGCTCTGAATGGGCGAAGTAGTAAACGACATCGTTATTGCGGTGTCAAATAGAACGATATACCAGGTTGGCTGATCGTTGATCATGTGGTTTAAGAACATGTGCTCAAACCTGCGATCAACAATCCAACAATTTATTGTTACAACTTTACAGAGTCACACGCAATGAGGTTGTAACGATGATGCTTGAACGACTCCACATCCATGACGTTTAAGCGATATCGTTAACGATGTTGTGCCATGTAATGGGCCCTTTGGACTCATTTCTGCATTAATCCGAACCTCTCACTCCCGGCTCCAAGACTTCTCCTGAGCTGCACTGATTCTCTGGAATGCTCTACCACAATAAATTAGGTGTATCCACAACTTACATAGTTTCAGGCGATCCTTAAAAACACATCTTTTTAGGGCCGCCTATCATGATCCCTAGTCAAAGTCATCTAGACGTAGCCTATCTTGCTCCACCAGTCTTAAGGGGATCACAAATAATGGTTCATGGCCACTTATACTGCTCCTATCTGTTCCCCATCTCCTCAAGTTTACTATACCATCATTGTAAATAAGCCCCTGTACTTTGTGTCACCCCCACCTCATTGTTAGATTGTAAGCTCTTATGAGCAGGGCTGTCATTATTTTGCTCTAATTATTGCATTGTATTATGCTTTGTATTATATTGTATTGTTTTTTGTATTGTATTGTATTTTCTAATAATTGTTTGTTATGATTGTTTAAATATAAACCCCTGTATTGTTAAGCGCTGCGGAATATTGGCGCTAAAAAAATAAAAATTATTATTATTATCATTCTTTTTTTAAAAGATTTCGCTAATATATATAGTACTTTATTACAACATTTTCTATAACAAATTATTTGGGAATTTAATAAAAAGCAAAAATAAAAATAGAAAATCAATGTTTCCTGAAGTACATGCATGTGACCACAACAGTCAATAATTAGCTGCCGATGATGGCATTGACAGCACATGACAACTGAGACCAGTGATTGGCTGCAGGGTCAGTGCATGCAAAGCACATCATGCAGTTTAATTAAGTCACTTGCACTTAGGGCGGCTTCACACTGTGGTGTGATCCGGTCCGGGGCTGTCACGGATGAACCTGACAGCCCCGGACTGGATCAGCACACAGAACTGGAGGGCTAATTTGCCCTACGGTCCGGTGTGCAGCTGCCGCCGCTGATTGGTCAGAGCCGCGGGGCAAATTAGCCCTCCAGTTCTGTGTGCTGATCCAGTCCGGGGCTGTCAGGTTCATCCCTGACAGCCCCGGACCGGATCACACCGCAATGTGAAGCCGCCCTTAGATGATTAGTTTTTGATCCTTTTAAGGATTTGTAGTTAGATGTTTATTGTTTTTTATAATATAAATTTAGCTGGCACAGAAGTTTGTTTTGAAGTATAATTGGGAGTTTCATGCCAATAACAGATGTTTTATCTATATAAACCATGTTGACTTGTTCATATTATATCCCATGCAGTAGCGTAGCTGGAGGGGGGGCAGGGGGGCGAGCGCCCTGGGCCCCCCGGCATTAGGGGCCCATTGCCCGCCCCCCGGGGGGCCCAGTGCCCCGTGCTGGCAGCCGACCGCCGCGACCGCGAAAGCGCCGGCCGGAGAGGAGGGAGGACGGGACTTCCTGTCCTGCAGCTCTGCCCGCCCCTCCTCTCCTCCTCCTTACAGCAGACGCACGGCGGCTGCGGTGAGTGTGCACCCGCCCCCCCCGGTCCTCAGATGATGGGGTGGCATGAAAATTCTCTGCTAGCACCCGGGCACGGAGCAGGCTAGCTACGCCACTGATCCCATGGCACACCGTGTCATCATAGATCAGTGGAGAAGGGCTCTTTTCTGTTGCATGGTAACGTAATGTTTTTATTGTACATTTTTATTATCCTGTTATGTGCATTGAATTTCTGGGGCTTGGGTTATCTACTACTGTTTGTAGATGAGATATCTTGTCTATGACCTGGTTGACATTCACATTGTGCTCGACTTTGAACATTACATTAGGGTTTCTGTCTAAATTCAGTCTTATCTTGATCATTATATGAGTATATGCACTATATTATCAAAAGTATTAGGACACCCACACATTACACTTTCAGGAGCTTTTATGGCATCCCACCGTACATCCTATGGGGATTTTCCAACACTTGCAGCTTTTTATCTTCTGGTAAAGTTATCTTCAAGATTTTGGAAATATCTGTTGATTTTTTGCCCATTCTATCAGAAGACCATTTTTGAGCTCACAAACTGATGTTGGAGGAGGCCTAGCTCAAAATCTCCATTGAAGTTCATACCAAAGGTATCCAAAGGAGATGAAGTCAAGGATCTGTGCATCCATTTAAGTTTTTCTACAGCTCCACCCAACCACGGCAATATGGACCTTGTTTTGTTCACTGGGGCACAATATTGGAAAACAGAAAATGGCCTTCTCCAAACCTTTCTGCAAATTTGGAAATGTCTTTGTATGTTGACTAGGGATGAGTGAGTATATTCGCAAGTATTCGGTATTCGGCGAGTAATGTGGTACTTGCGGTACTCGAAACATAGCGAGTATTTCACTACTCGCCTTGCAATATTCGGATCTCCCACCCAGCATTAGCCAATCACAGTAATGTCAAAGCCTTCTCCAGTTTCTATAGTCCATCCATGGGTTTCAGGACCTGGGTTAGGAACAGATCCTCTCGCTACCAACTGGCTAACCTTAACATGTGGTTTATTGTCCAGAAGCCCAGTCTTCTGCCCTGTCTGCAGGAGAGAGTCGCCACTGCCCTCCCCTCCCCACCAGATGCAGGACATTGAATGGTAATGTAGACTTGATTGCATTTCAGTCTAAGACAACAGGCTGGAAGTGACACACTGGCTTCCCCTTCAACTTGTGAACAATAAAATTGACGTAACTAGCAATCTATGCTGGAAACGTCAGATAGTTATTAGTCCATGGACAGCTCCTCACACTAGCATCATGCTTAGTAATGTAAGACTTGGACTTACTCTGCTTTGAAAAGCCATGCCATGACACTCTTGGCACACAATTTCTCATGTTCATGCCATATGATGCTTGAACTCTACAGTTAAGGAACCAGTAGAATGTGGTTGACTTTTCTGCTGTCTGCTCCTCAGCACTCGGTGACCCCGCATTGTAACTCTATGTGGTCTCCATTGCAAGGCTGAGTTGCTGCGGCTTAAAAACATTTTTTAATAATATCACTTATGTGGAATATACAAGGGGGAAGAAATGTAATGAACTGACTTGTTACAATGGTAACTTCCTACTACAGGACCACACTGGTATTAGTAAGCTCTTTGGAATGGGCCATTCTATCACATGTTAGTGAAGGAAAAGTGCAGGATTTTATACCTATGCGGCAATGGAACCAAATGAATAACCCAATTTCAAGGTTTACGATATGTGTCTCAATAGTTTTATTCACATCGTGTTTATACTGTGTACGCTCATAGGAAGTAAATTAAACAATGTCTTCAATCTATTGCACTTTTACATTGTTTTTATTTTTGCATTAATACTACTACAGGAACACACTTCAGGATTTAATTAAGAAGTGATTCAAGCTGACAGTAATGAAAAATAGAATTTAATAGAATTAAGTGAATTAATAGTATCCTGGCTTGGGCAAAGGAACTGAGGTAATAATGTTCCTGCCTTTGTTTATACCCACTTTCTGTGCTTTTTATCTCTCAGTGGTAATATAAATAGTTCTAAGTAGATTGGTAATAGAAATTGCTTCATTTACTTGAAAGAGTATTTACACAGACCGGAGCAATGTCTTTTTGTAAATGCATTTCTATGTCCAATGAACCTTTCAATATAATAACACGGACAAGTAACTTTATCATTGTGATCATAATGGTTCTGATGTGTACCGAGCATTGTGATAAAGTAAAATAAAGTCAAATAAAAAGCTCTTATGAAGCTCTCACTGCTTGTTTCTTTTTACCAGGGGTATATTCAATGTACATAGAATGCCGAGAGCCTCATGAAGATGGTAATACTGTGTGGACCCGTCCAGAATATTAATCATCAGATTGCAGGCAAAAATGATTTGAGGCTCTGTGTGACTCATGCCTCAAAGATGTCGCATTTTCTTAGTGTTTTTGAAATCCATCATTGTAGCAGTCGTTATGGACCCACCTATAAGGTGTCGTCATATCTATAGACCTCATAGCTATCGTGTCCCTCAAATCACACCAACTTGTTGCCCCTTTTAAAAAAAACAATCCTTTTGGTGCAGTTTGTTATAAAAAACCTGCTAACCCCAGGTCCAGTGCTGAGTTTCTGCATCTGCTCCTGGTATTGGTGGTGGGGCAGATGTCACATCGTCAGCACATCAGCCAATCAGTGAGCTCTGCAGATGGGTTGTTCTGTTTACATGGGCAAACCTGCTAAATTCCCTGATTGCCAACATTGTCAACATGATTTTAGCACTGTAGCCAATACTGGACACCAGGAGAATTGCCACAACGGCACTGCAGGACCTCAGATCAGGGAATAAAGCAGGTTTTTTATACAGATTTTTAAGGTGTATGAGCAACTTACACTTCTGATGGAGGCGCTTGTGACCAGACCGGTCCGTCTCTCTCCTCCTGTCCATCAGCCTTCTCCAAATGAAATAAACTACACATGAGAAAGCTGTTTTTCAATTAAAGCAGGCTGATGGATAGGAGGAGGCTGACGGACAGAAGGAGGCTGATAGACAGGAAGGGAGGTTGATGGACAGTAGAAGGCCAACAGAGAGGAGGAGGCTGATGGACAAACAGAGGATAATGGATGGGTCTGGGGTCACATCAGCAGTGGTTTTGAGAACACAAGTGCATTGAAGTATGTGGCGAAGGCTGTACTAACAAGTTCAATTGAGGCAGGCTGATGGAAAGGAGGCTGGTGGACAGAAGGATGCTAATGGACAGGAGAAGTCTAATGGACAGGAGGAGGCTGATGGACAGGAGGAGGCTGATAAACACAAGGAGGCTGATGGACACGACGAGGCTGATGGACGGGAAGAGGTCGATGGATAGGATGAGGTCCATGGACAGGACGAGGCCAATGGACAGGACAAAATGGACAAAAGAAGGCTGATGGACAGTAGAAGGCTGATGGACAGGAGGAAGCTAATGGACAAGCAGAGGATAATGGATGAGTCTGGTCACATGCGCTTTCATCAGCATTGGTTTTGAGAACAGTAATGCAATGAAGTGTGTGATGAAGGCTGTACTAACAAGTACAATTAAGGCAGGCTGATGGAAAGGAGGAGGTTGTGGACAAACAGATGCTAATGGACAGGAGGAGGCTAATGAAAAGGAGGAGGCTGATGGAAAGGTCGAGGCTAATGGCCAAGACGAGGCTGATGGAAAGAAGGAGGCTGATAGACAGGGCAAGGTTGATGGACAGTAGAAGGCTAATGGACAGGAGAAAGATGATAGACTGGAAAAAGCTTATGGACAGTAGAAGGTTGATGGATAGGAAGAGGCTGATTGACAGGGGAGGCTGATGGACAGGAGGAGGCTGATGGAAAGGAGGAGAATAATGGACAGCAGGATACTGATGAACAGAGACAAGGCTGACGGACAAGAGGAGGCTGATGGACAGGATGAGGCTGATAGACAGGAGGAGGTCAACGGACAGGATGAGGCTGATTGACAGGATGAGGCCGACGGACAGGAGGAGGCCGATGGACAGGACGAGGCCGATGGATAATAGAAAGCTGATAGACAGTAGAAGACTGATGGACAGGACGAGTCTGATAGACAGGAGGAGGCTGATGGACTGAAGGAAGCTGATGGACAGGAGGAGGCTGATGGACAGTAGAAGGCTGATGGACAGGAGGAGGCTGATGGACAAGCAGAGGATGATGGATGGGTCTGGTCACTTGCGTTTCATCAGCAGTGGTTTTGAGAACAGAAGTGTGATGAAGTGTGTGAAGAAGCCTGTATCAACAAGTACAATTAAGGCAAGCTGATAGAAAGGAGGAGGCTGGTGGACAGAAGGATGCTGATGGACAGGAGGAGGCTGATGGCAAAGACGACGCTAATAGACAAGATGAGGCTGATGGACAGGATGAGGCTGATGGACAGAATGAGGCTGATGGACAGGGAGGCTGATGGACAGGGCCAGGGTGATTGACAGTGGAAGGCTAATGGACAGGAAGGAGCTGATGGACAGTAGAAGGCTGATGGATAGAAAGAGGCTGATGGACAGGTCGAGGCTGATGGACAGGAGCAGGCCGATGGATAGGACAAGGCCAATGGGCAGGATGAGGCTGATGGACAGGAGGAAGCTGATACACAGGGCAAGGCTGATGGAAAGTAAAAGTCTAATGGACAGGAGGAAGCTGATGGACAGTAGAAGGCTGATGGATAGAAAGAGGCTGATGGACAGGTCGAGGCTGATGGACAGAAGCAGGCCGATGGATAGGACAAGGCCAATGGGCAGGATGAGGCTGATGGACAGGAGGAAGCTGATACACAGGGCAAGGCTGATGGAAAGTAAAAGTCTAATGGACAGGAGGAAGCTGATGGACAGTAGAAGGCTGATGGGTAGGAGGATGCTGATGGACAGTAGAAGGCTGATCAACAGGAGGATGCTGATCGACAGGAGGATGCCGATGGACAGGAGGAGGCTGATGGACAGATCTGGTTACATGGGCTTTCATCAGCAGTGGTTTTGAGAACAGGAGCTTGGTAGAATCTGTGACGAAGGCTGTATTAACAAGTACTGGAAAAAATCCTGTAAGGCTAATATTTTGATCAGGAGTCAGGACAACAAAATTGTCTACTCGGTACATATTTTTCAATTAAAGATAATTTGAAGAATCCAACTAGTACTGCAGTTTTATGACATCCAGATCCCTGCATATTTAACTTGTTTATTCCAGAGATCACTAATTTTTTTTGTATCTGTATCAAAATAGTAAACTCATCCTATCCTTGGCATCCAGTGGACACCATTAGGCCTCGTGCACCCGTTGAGTATTTGGTGAGTTTTTCACTTCAGTATTTGTAAGTCAAAACCAGGAGTGGAACAATCAGAGGAAACATGTAAGAAACACATCACCACTTCTGTATTTTTATCACCCACTTCTGATTTTGGCTACAAATAGGGTTGAGCGACTGGAATCGTTAACATTTGCTACTCGCATGGATAGTACGGTATTCACGATACTCATTACTCGGCAAGTATTGCTGGTGCTCTTGAGTGATGTGTCGATCGTGAATGATCTGACACAAATTGCTGCCTCCCTTCAGTAAACAGCTGGCACCCCAGTGAGAGCAGATTTCATGATAGGCTCTCTGTGGGGGGCACGGCAAGGTGTTTTATGCAGTAGAAATGTAGAAAAGCCCACTCTTGCCCAGTCCCGGAAAGACTCATTTTATAGCCGGAAGTGTGTGAGTGGAGCTTATCACTATTTGGACTCGTTATTCGGACGAATATGCGAGTATTAAAAAATAAGCGTTACGAGTATAGCGAGCGTAAATATTT
>JARQOC010000001.1:60841643-60966366 GCA_033576535.1 Allobates femoralis
AACCTGTAAGGCTAATATTTTGATCAGGAGTCAGGACAACAAAATTGTCTACTCGGTACATATTTTTCAATTAAAGATAATTTGAAGAATCCCGCTAGTACTGCACTTTTATGACATCCAGATCCCTGCATATTTAACAACTTGTTTATTCCAGAGATCACTAATTTTTTTTGTATCTGTATCAAAATAGTAAACTCATCCTATCCTTGGCATCCAGTGGTAGCAAATATAAAGACACCATTAGGGTACCTTTACACGCCGCTACTGGATGGTGGCTACAACCGGATACTTCACGTGCACGAGCATGCACAAACGGTTGCAAACGGTAATCGCACCACCTTTACACGCCGCAACAAGGTGCGCTACAGTAGGTTACACCGCCGGGTGTCTCAAGTTACCTTCTGCCGAGCACCTTACCTCATTTACTCACTGCTACAACAAGCTAATATGGGCGGACCTGGTGAAGCAGGGACAACACATAGGCGTGCCACAATTGTGGTTTACGAGACGTCCGTACGCTGATAGGACAAAACAATAACATAATGATTGGCCAGGCATTGCAGGAGGCTGATTAATACATGACACTCGAGCAATTGTGTAGTGTGACTGGTCAGCTCCTTAAATATGCCTCCCTATGCAGCGACTACCAATCGTAATGCAGGAGCTTCCTCCAATGATCGCTGATGGGGCGCGGTAACCCGGAGCTTGTGTCACGCCCCAGCTACATACCAGGTACATAGCCTGGTGTCCAGACATCCCTTCTGTTACTTCTTTACACGCCTATACAAGTCGCTACAATCGCCTGGGTAGCCACCTGTTTCAGGGCAGTGCTCGGAAACAGGTGCCGCTACTGGTGGGTGGCTACAACCGTCTTCACACGCCGCTACCACGGGTTGAATTGGTGGTGCAAGATACATTTCTCGCATGTACCCGGTTGTAGCCACCATCCAGTAGCGGCGTGTAGAGGTACCCTCAGGCCTCGTGCACCCGTTGAGTATTTGCTGAGTTTTTTACTTCAGTATTTGTAAGTCAAAACCAGGAGTGGAACAATCAGAGGAAACATGTAATAGAAACACATCACCACTTCTGTATTTTAATCACCCACTTCTGATTTTGAGCGAGTGGAATCGTTAACATTTGCTACTTGCATGGATAGTACGGTATTCGCGATACTCATTACTTGGCAAGTATTGCTGGTGCTCTTGAGTGATGCGTCGATCATGAATGATTTGACACATATAGCTCAGTAAATCAATGGGAGCTGGCACCCCAGTGAGAGCAGATTGCATGATAGGCTCTCTGTGGGGGGCACGGCAAGGTGTTTTATGCAGTAGAAACGCAGAAAAACCCACTCTTGTCCAGTCCCGGAAAGACTCATTTTATAGCCGGAAGTGTGTGTGAGTGGAGCCTATCACTATTTGGACTCGTTATTCGGACGAATATGCGATTTTTAAAAAATAAGCGTTACGAGTATAGCGAGCGTAAATATTTCTCTACTCGCTAATCACTAGTTACAAATACTGAGATAAAAAACTCACCAAGTACTTGTGGCGCCCCTGCGATCAGGAGGCCACAAAGGGCACTGCAGTCAGGTAGATAGAGCATGACAGTTGAACACCAACACCCTCACAGCCCACACACCCATGTAACAGTAGATGGCAGCACCCAACCCGGAGCCTGGGAACTCTAGGCAGGCAAGGGGTGGTGGGTTTAGAGACAGTGGGTGGGCAAACACGTAGTCAGGTCACAGAGGGTAGATATAGAGCAGGGGGAGGAGAAAGGAGTCAGTAGGCCAGTGTAGGCTGAGCAGTAAAGACAGAAACACATGTCCTGGAAGAGTGGGGTGAAAGGGACGCAGAATCTGGAAGAGACAGTGTGAGCCGCAGAGAGAAAGCTTAACCGGATCCAGCACCCCTGGAGTGTGAGGGAAGAGAGGGACAGTGACACTGGGCCCTAGAACCACGGCTGAGACGGCAGACTGCAGGCGGAGTAGCCCTCCTATTGAACCCGATGACATGGCTAGAGAGAGCCTGGTAGAGCTTCACCACCGAGGACTATTGGAGGCTAGGCTAGGAGTAGAGTGTCGGCTCTAGAGGGGACCGCAGATTTACACGGCATCCCCAGACAACCGACGGGGGACCTCAGCTACACGTTAGGGTCCCTACCCCAAAGGACAGGCAGCTCAGTGGCAACCCGGAGGGCTCACAGGAGTCCGAGCCACCACTATACTGTCCGGAGTCACACACACCAAGTAAACAAGAGAGAGAGAAAACCGAAAGCCTGGAGAGGACAGAGAGACAGAGTGAGGGGTCATAGAAGGAGTAACCCGGCTGCAGTGAGTAAAGGAACCCGGAGGGGAGAGTGTGCCCGTTTAAAGAGTGTAAACTGTGAACTGTACTGGAATTGTAACTAAGCAAGAACTCTGAGAAGTTAACACGGTGAACCCTGAATCTGACTCCCTGCACATGATTCCCTCCACACAGGTCTGCAGAAGATCCCCGCCTGGAGAGCCACAGCTTGTCAGCTCAAACACTGAAGGAGGATTCCTGCAGCATCAGGACAGTAAGTGCATTGCACCCAGCACAGGCTTGCACCATACCTTACACAATAGACTATATCATTACTGCCCTGGGGAACACAGTTCTGCCCATGGAGAACTATCTTAGCTGCCATCACATCATCCCCGGAGGTTCTGCGGCAGCGGTGGCCCCATTACTGGCCACACACTGTGGGTGGCGTCACGACTGACATTATCCCCTGTAAATATCCCCATTTTTCACTGTCAAGCCAGGGACATGGTCCGGACCAGGACCACCCGTGACTTCCCCAGTAGTAGTCCCGGTCCGGTACCGAGTACCCTGTCCCATAACGGGGCTCGACATACTTAATGTGTGAACATGGCCTTAAAGTCCACTGTACCTGGCTATTTTAAATCAATCTTCCACTGTTCAGAAATCATACTCATCATTTCTGCATAGATGTCTGAAAGTTACCAGTGACCTGTGATTTACATCTCAGATGATTTCCTTCCACCTTTCTCATGAACTTTCTTCCTCACTCTTACTTCACCTGCAGAACGTGTCCTGCTGACCTCACTTTCTTGACCTAAAGAATGACTATATTTTGAGACCATCAATATTCTAATTAACTTAACAATTAGAAAGGATATGCATTACTTCCCCAACATGTCATAGCACTTCCTTATATTCTCCGCTCTGCTCCTTCTGCAGCCTATTATTGTCATCTTCTCACATAGATGCATGACTACAGGCCTTCTCATTACCTGTCACTATTCCCCTGAATGTGCTTCCTGGATGAATCCAACTCATTAGGCTTGTGACATTGCATTTGCTCATAGTACCATCATCATCTGTATTCCCTCTGTGTCTCATAATTGACATAGGGGCTACTTTTCTCAACATGCCAAGTACTATCATCTATCTATTCTACAGATGCTTCATTTTTGGCTACAGTGCTTCTGTTTTATATGGGTGTCTCGTAATCTGTCCTATGATTTATTCCCCAATAAAATCTTCCTTACATAGTGTAGGAGAATTCTTGTATATTTTTTATTGTTATTCATATGTTATTTTGTACAGGACATAACTAATGACTATCTTAAAAATCTTAAGAAAACAGCACACTTCTGGAAGAACATTCTTTGGACAGATGAAACCTTTAACAGAATGATGAAAAGAAAAAACCATTGAGAAAGCTTGGTACAGCTCATGATCCAAAGCATACCACATCATCTGTTAAATATGGCAAAGGCAGTGTGATGGCTTGGGCATGCATGGCTGCTAATGGCACTGGGTCCCTAGTGTTTATTGAAAAATATTAGAAACTTGGAGTCCTCAGTAATTGATACAATGGCTAACTGAAAAGATAGTAAGAAAAAATAAAGCAAGCTTTCAAGACACTATGGCCTCTTCATCAGGCTAGTAATGACACAAATTCTGAACACACACATATATACATATGCAGGGTAGGATGATGCAGCAAATATGACAGGTCACGTAAAGCAGAAAATAGTAGTCAGTCTTGGGAGGGGGAGAGGAGATGGGGAGGTAAAATCAAAGTTCCAAGATAAGAGGCACAGATTGTATTATTGTTCTATGATTAGTGGCTGGTCAAGACCTGAAAATTCCTCAATGAATGTAGAAAGACATAAATCCATGTGAGACATTTATTCCTGCTTTAAGTGTGTCAAAATTCATCATCAATTTATATTCCCACACTGTTCTGTCTCGCTGTGATCTGAAGTTACCTTTTAGGATTAGTATTGTCATATCCATTATTGTGTGATCAGGTCTACAGAAATGTCTAGGCACAGGTAAATCTGTCCTTCTTTCCTTTATTGTATGGCAATGAGAGTTCATCCTAGTTCTGAGTTGTTGCCCCGTCTCACCTACATATAGATTCCCTTTCACACATTTAGTACATATAATTAAGTACACCACATTGCTTGTGGTGCAGCTGAAGTTACCTGGGATTTTGTAGTCCTGACGTGAGCCAAGAGTCTTTATCTTGTCCGTTGTCATTATAGATGGACAGGTTTTGCACCTGTTCTGGTTGCAGGGAAAGGTTCCTGTTGCTGCTGGAGAGGATAAGGATCTTCTGACAATGATGCCTTTTAGATTCGGAGGCTTCCTAAAACACAAGAGTGGGGGATCCAGAAATATTGATTTTAGTTTGCCATCTTTTTGCAGTAGTGGTTGTAGTTTCTGTGCAGCTCCTCTTAACACCTTCAGACTTGGATTGTAGGTGACTACAAGAGGGACCAGGTTGTTTTCTTCTTTAGATTTGTAATGTAGGAGAAGATGCCTTGATATTCTGGTGGCTCTTGTAATCTGGTTCTCGATTGCTCTTGGATGGTAGCCCTGATTCAAAAAGGTCTTTTTGAGGTCCTCAAGGTGATTGTCTCTATCTGTAGGGTTGGAACATATCCGATTGTATCTGATGGCCTGGCTATACACAATAGAGGTTTTTATGTGTTTTGGATGAAAACTGTCCCATGGGAGATATGTTGGACGGTCAATTGGCTTCAGGTACAGGGATGTCTCTATTTCATTGTTCTGCAGCTTAATGATGGTGTCCAGAAAGCTGATTTCAGTGCAGGAGTAGTTGAATGTTAAGTTGATGGTGGGAAGAGACTGATTAAAGTGTTTCTGGAACGTCTTCAGCTGTTGCTCAGACTCCGTCCAGATGATTAAAATGTCATTAACATAATGGTAATAGGCCAGAAGCCTGATAGGACGAGAGGATAAAATGTCACTTTCAAGCTTTGCCATGAAAAATTTGCATATTGTGGTGCCATTTTGCTTCCCATTGCTGTCCCAGTGTTTATTGATGATATGACACAGTGATAAATATGACATTGGTGTGACAGAGGCTCTACCTCCATTACTCAGCTAAGCAGGACACAGGGCAGGTGACACCCCATGGGCACTCCTTGCTCTCATTTGACCACATATTGCATCTCTGATCCCACTGACCATATTGAGGATCTTGACCATATGCCATTTGGTAAATAAGAAACTATAATGGGTACATCTTTCATTTGTAGAGATTACGGTAATTCTTCTGAACATTCCATTTCACCTTTTAATAACAAGTACATATGTTGTTTCTTCTACAAGTCCTCACTCCGATGGACTGTTATTCCATAGTGGTCTAAAGTATTTGTTTATCATTTAAGACTCCAAAAGGGATAAAACTCCTGATGAAGGGTCGCGCTGAGCCGAAACGTCGTCTGTTTGGATCATCATCCCCACCCATCCTTTTTATTATATTTAAAATAAAAAACTAAAGCATTACTCAATTCTCTCTGTTTTAATATTCCAGGGGACCCAGATTGGGCAAAAAAATAAATGTAACATGAGCCAATAGCGTGAGACATAAACTTTATACCACTGTAGACCAGGTATCTGACAACGGTAACACTTATATCTATGGATGGTGTAGATGTGCAGATTAAAATCTATAGTAGAGATGCATTTAGTTATAAACATAACATACAATATATTTTTGTAAATTGGACAACTCGTTTCAAAGCTACAAGTTGCTTTTGGAAATCCAGTTAATTTGATGATTGCTTCGGAATTCACGGACCGTCTATCACGGTAAAAAGCCTCCACCGATGCACGCGGATGATAAGTGCATATCAATCTTTTTTATTGCAATTTTGCAGTGAACAAAGAATGAAAACAAAATGCAATGTGGATTTGCTAAAGAGGAAATGATACTGATGAAATAAAGCACATTACACGTTAGCAAGCTACGAAGCCATGAAAATAAATCATGGCTCAAACTTTCAGACAGGTGTTACAGGCGTAATAGCACAAGCTATATTTATAGCAGATTTACAGCAAGTCTACCAAATAACTCAGGCCTCCCTGATGAAGGTGAAGGTGAGGATCCATGGGACGGGAAAATAAATGTGTATGTGGCAGGCGAGGATTCTATTTACAGTCGGGAACACAGTGGGACCTTCCAAAGATACAATCACATAAAGCAATCACAGGAATAAAATGGACACTGTGCAGGACAGGTAATCATTTATAATTAAGAATAATTCTATGTCCATAGAAAAAGGAAGCTCTCCTCAAATTTGGATAAGTAAAAGCCAATATTAATGATGTAGATCATATTCACTTTTGCTTTTGGTATTTTTTATGGGGTCTGATGGCGATTCAGATAAATGTAATGGTCAGAACAGTATGTAATGTATGCAAGTCATATCAAGTAAACCCTTAACAGACCCCGATATAGGCTGGTAATTAATGAGCCTAAATCTTCAAGCAATTCATGAATTAAAGTGGCGTTCTCAAGTTTAAAAGTGTCCTGTGGTTATGGGCTAACTTTTTGATCACTGGGGTCTGCCCACTGGCAGATCACACAAGAACTGAGGATTTGAAAAATCAGAATGGAGTGAAGGTCGATCAAGCACCCTACCTACCGCTCCATTCATTATTAAAACAGATTTCCTAGTGCAGCGAATGTCTGACCTCCAGCTTTCCTATTGTTGATCCCAGTTTTTGTCATTAGTGGAGACCACAGCAGTGGAACGCCCTATGATCACAAAGCTATCCCCTATCTCAGGGATAGGGAATAACTTTTTAAACCCTCTGTTAGGTGCAGCCGATCTGACAGGCACAGCTCAGTTAGTTTTGTTTCTCTCTGCCCTCCAAATTATCAGAAAGTCTCCCCCCTTCCACTTAGGCTAGGGTCACACTTGTGTCATCACCCTAGCCTGCTGCCAGCACTAAATGTGTTGCCCCAGGGTGTGGGGTACTCGGGTATCAGGCGGCAGAATGGGTTAACTGTGTCACGGGGAATAGCGGCCGCGCCTGATCCCATGTCCTGGGGGACTATTCTCTTTAAAAAGGGGAGTTATGTACAAGGGATTATTTACAAAGTTATTTGTCATGACGCCACCTGCAGTTTCGGGTGAAGTAGCAGGTCGCAAAATAAATACTTAGAAATGTCAGCTGCAGTGCTATGCGCTGCCAGGCAACGGAGCCCTATGGAAACCCAACGTTTACCTTGCCAACCGGCCACACACCAAGCTCCCGGATGTGCACTTTTGGACAGCGCACAAGAAAATGCTGCAGACCGTATTTCCTGTGCGCTCAGCTAAAGCGCACTTCCTGGACCTTCATTTGTGGCCGCTTGGCAAAGTAAACATTGGGTTTCTGTAGGGCTCCGTTGCCTGGCAGTGCATAGCATTAACGCTATGCGCTGCGGCTGAAGTTTCTAAGTATTTAGCACTTGCGTCAGGCTAGGGTCATAACGCAAATGTGACCCTAGCCTTATTCCCTATCTTTAAATGCTCTTTGAAATCTGATCTCACAGTGTTACAGCAGACCTTCTGGAGAGCAGATCTGACCTCTGTTGCTTCTCAGGCTCAATGCGCCTTGCTTTTCTAACTTTTACTGTGTTTCTTCTGCTGAACATTTGACCTCTGAATCTGAGTGAATATTAATCAAGTAGCATCTAAGTGCATTACCATTGTATTGCTCCTATTTATTAATAGATAGTTCATGAAAACTGGAGTCTATTTGGTGTAACTTGAGAATTTTTTTTGTTTTAATAGGTTTTTGGTTATTAAATGTTTTTGTCATCTGATTTTGTGTACTCTCTTTCAATACATCACTATGAAGGTCACTTATTACTTTTAGAGTCCTAAAATTCAGATAATTAGATATTATAGGTGGTCTTCTAAACGGTGCATGTCAGGCGCACTGCCCTCAAACTCGATAGTGGTGCGCCTGACAGAGGGTTAATCTGAAATTCAAATAGAATATTAGGTAGGTGGCCTGGAACAGAAGCAACTGTCAGTGCTATTTCTAGACAAATAAATCAGCTAAAGGTTGAACCATTGCCCTTGCGCCTGTATTTTATCACGTTATTGGTGTTTTGCAACCTTCTTTGTTTTCCCCAATTTCATCCTTTCATTTGGAACTTTTTGGAAGTGTATTTTATTTGTGTTAACATGTTTTTTTTCTTTTTAACTCACAACTGTGAACGGATTTTGCAGTTTCTAGATGTTTTTAACTGATTAATTTACAACTAATTAAAAACTCACAAAATTTGTCACAAATGTTTCCCGTTGAATATGTATATGTAAGCTTTTGTGACAATTTGCAAAACATACAACTTTTTGGTGCTAAAAAGTTGCAAAAACTTTTCAAGACTGAAAAAAAGAACATTGACTTTGTGCCAAAATCGTGAATCACTTGTGATATTTGCATGAATTTGCCACAAAAATGGCAGTGAATACCACAATACACAACAAACGTAAAGCAATGAATGAATTAGGCCCTAAGGCCGCTTTCACATCAGCGGTAATTGCTGATCGCAACTGCTGCGATTACTGCATGCAATGTCTATGGGGCTTGCGGCAAGTGTACGGCTGGTGCGGCAAGTGCGGTTTCGGCACTTGCGGCAGAAGCGGCTGCGAGAATACCGCGTTTTTATCTCGGCCGCATCTGCGGCAAGTGCCGAAACCGCAACTGTACTGCACTTGCCACACCTGCCGCAAGCCCCATAGACATTGCATGGGGCTTGCTGCAGGTGAACCGAAAGTGCAGCTGTTATGCGGTAATCGCGGCAGTTGCATTTTTTTCACCGCAACTGCCGCGATCAGCGATTACCGCTGATGTGAAAGCAACCTAAGTATTTATGACTATCTGCATTTATAACACTAAAAAATGATATGAAAACCCCACTGGCTTTGCCGATGAGACATTTCTGGTTTGCTGTACATGATGTTTGGGGAACACTGGATGATGCAGTCTCTTTTGTTAAATCCTTTTGGGGAAGGGAGAAATCTTTGTGTTGCAGATAATGGTAAAGAAAGTCACCAGGAGAAGAACAGTTCTGATTTGCAGAACCATATACATATATATATATAAAATTAGTTTGCATTTGTGCACCATAAAAATTGTATATATCTATGTAAATAAATATATTTATATATATATATATATATATATATATATATACAGTAGATAATATATTAGAAAGTGATGATAATAGGCATAATTCAGTCCATGAAGGATAATGTAAGTCACAATTCAGAGTACATGCACATAGAAGAGGTAAAGTGTTTGAATACATTTTTCCCTTATAACAAGGGCTCATTCAGATGTCAGTATTTTCCACAAATGTGAAAAACACCATTTATTTTGATTAGACTTTGATCAGAGTTTGGTCCAAGTGATCAGATTTTCTCATGTATGGATCGAAAAAAGTCTCTCCGCATTCGCCTATTTGACAGTCTGTGAAAATCAGACCGCACATGGATGTTATCTGCGTGTTGGAGAATGCAAAAGTGTCTGCCAGTAAACGTTGCTATCTGCACGACAAAAATGGTAAAACTAAAGACAACATGTGGATGAACAGGAAATGAAAATCTCAGTCTGTTTTTCCTGGTGGGTCCTGTGAGAAATGTAATGCAGTTAATAAATATAAAAGGTATGGCCCGGCTTCGAAGAACAGAAGTTGGCACCAGAATTTCCATCAGTAAGGAGAGCTGTTTGTTAGGTGGGCTGAGTACCCCATCCCCCCAGAAGGGATCTGAAGTCATCCAGATCGGTGACCCTAGGTAAAAGGAAATGTGGCGCCCCTGAGGATCCAGTTGCCACAGAGGTGCTGGACCTCAGCCAGAGGTGTAGTGTGTTAGGTCCCCTGGCACCGCTCCCCAGCTCACCTCTCCCGGGTCGACATCCTCTGCTCCTCTGCCGACCGGGCACCCGGCGTCCAGGCGTACTGTGTCTCGGAGCTGTCGTCGGGTTCCCTTCCTGTCAGCTGACCACCGGGCTCACACATGAGCACATTACAATGGTCGTATTCATGTGACCAATCAGCGGTGCACTAGGTGCACTCCTCCCCTGTGAATCTAGGGGCCGGCACGGCCCAACCTGACACTCTCCTTGACCAATAGCTGCTCTTCCTCTGGTATATCAGGCCACCTCCCTGATGGGAGGTGCCGAATTATTAAGTTAGTTTGCTTCTGCCTTGCTGATTGTTGGTCAGGCCTTTCTTGTACTCTCCTCCAGTAGAGCCATTCGTGCTCTACTTGCATTGTACCCTATTACCTGGAACCCTAGCTGTGCTCTTCCCCGTTAGCACCATTCCTGCTCTCCTAGCCTGGTACCGTTACCCGGACTCTTTAGCTGTGCTATAGCATAGGCTAACCTGACGAGCCGCCCCCCTGGTACTAGCAGCTGTGGTATTTAGACCCCCTGGGCTTGCCCCTGACAATCTTTGTATAGGGGTTAGTTAAACTAGGACCAGCTCACTCAGGGGAGTTCGATATCACGGCCCAGTGGGTCCACTCTAGGGTGCCTTACCCCGGAAGCGTGACAATAGACCCACTCTCGGGTACGGAGGGCACACTAACCGGTATCCAGACACCAATAGCCAGCACTACACCACTCCAGGTCTAGGTGAAATCGAGATTATTCCCGGGGGAGAGCACAGTCCCTTTTCCTGTCTGGAGGGGGAACCAAGGTAGAGGGGTTGGGTGGAGAACGTAGTTTAAGGAAGCACCCAGGAGGGACTGAAGGAAGTGAAGAACGACACACAGGTGTACAGGGCGTAACTGACAGTATAAAAAGATCAGTAGAAACATCTAAAAGAAGCTCTGTGTGACAGTTAGAGGGTGGCAGGAGTCTGCCACAGGACCGAGAGGGAGAAGTCCTGGTGACTGGAGCCAGTGAGAGCTCGTCCCAAGTCTGAAGAAGAAGACCAAAGTGACAGAGGAGTCAGAGAGATCAAGAAGGGGTCCCAGGGGCATGGGACATAAGGAGTCTGCCACTGGCGTTCATATCCTCGCTGATCATGACAGGAGTCAGGTGGAGGGACTAGGTCGCAGAAGGGAGCTGGCCCCAGACTAGTGGAGGACTGCAAGACTCAGCTAGCTAACCGGAGGCTGTGGCAACTTCAGGTACCTGTCACATCGCCATTGGACTCGGTGGCCGGTGTTCCTGCCACGGCCGCTGGGGGAAGCCGGATTCCTTCGTCTGGTGGTGCTGGTGATAGGAGGGCCTTGTCCACAGTGGCCGGTGTTCCTGCCGCGGCCGCTGGGGGGAGCCGGATTCCTTCGTCTGGTGGTGCTGGTGATAGGAGGGCCTTGTCCACAGTGGCCGGTGTTCCTGCCGCGGCCGCTGGGGGGAGCCGGATTCCTTCGTCTGGTGGTGCTGGTGATAGGAGGGCCTTGTCCACATATGGACCAGCTCCAGCGACGTCTGCCTCTGTCGCTGAGCGCCGCTGCGTTTCCCCTCTGGGTGGTGTTGGTCGCAGAAGAGCGGGCCCTGCAGAGGTGTCCGTTAGGCGCAGCCTGCGTTCTTCTGTCAGAGGTGGGATGGGTGGAGCCAGTCGTGCATCTCCATCTGGCCTGGCTCTAGGGGCGGTCCGGATGAGGTCATCAGGCTGTGAGCTCCAGCCTATGGGAGGTAGCCGCACCCTTCAAATACATTGGTGCCTGTCTTGCAGGCCGCCAGATATAGTTTTGGTTCCCCAAGTGACATAGTGTGTATTTGCTTTGACTCTGACCTTTGCCTGGATTTTCGACTCTGTACCGCCTGACGATTTTGTACCTTCGCTGCCCTCTCGGTTTTGACTCTGACCTTTGCCTGGATTTTCGACTGTGTACCGCCTGACGATTTTGTACCTTCACTGCCCTCTCGGTTTTGACTCGGACTCCTGACTACGTTCTTCGCTTCCTGATTTTTCCCTTCCCAGACGACCTCCCTGCTCTGCTGCTCCCATAGGTAGCTACCTCCGGGGCCCCGCTATAATTCCAGATCCCTGTATAGGGGTTAAGGGTCTCGGGGTTCTCGGGGTGCTGCCTTACCAGCAGCTCAGCCTTACAGCGGGGTCGTCACATTATATCTGGCCCCACCATTCTTTATATATATAGATAGACTATATATATAAAGCATTCCTTTTACCTTTTCCCAATGTTTTTTTTTTCTTTTCTCTGAGCTGTGTCTGCTGATTGCTCCCTCAAGGCACCTGCCTGTGTCTAGCTTCTCAGTCCTGTGGAGGAACACTCCCATCATCTCATTCAACATGCTGTACAAGCCAGAAGCTGGAGTCCTCTGCAGGAACACTGGAGATCAGAAGGCCTCATACCCTGGATGTCAGCACCTGGGGGGCTCTGGCTCTGCCTGCCCGGGTGCACAGGTATTGCCAGCAGATGCTGCCAAAGTTTTATTACCTATTTCTTTATCTTACCTTAAGAAATCTGTGTGTTTAGAGGCTTATGTTGACAGTGGTTCAGAGGGCAATTTCATAGATCCCCAGGTAGCTAGGACTCTTGGTGTGCCACTGCTGAGGCTTAATGCCCCCATTAGAACCACCGCAGTTAATGGCACTCCCCTCATCCAGGGTGAAGTGGAATTTGTCACTGAGGAAGTGTCAATGCTGGTGGGGTCTTTACATGTTGAAAATGTGTCATTTTTTGCTATCAATAATTTATCATCTGCAGTAGTCCTGGGCATGCCATGGTTACGCAAACATAACCCAGTCATAGACTGGCACTTGGGTGACATCGTGCGCTGGAGCCCAAAGTGTCAGGAACACTGTATCTCGCTATCTGTAAACCAAGTGAAGGTCAAGACTCCTCCATTTGTACCATTTGCCTTTAGAGATTTTGAGGATGTGTTTTCTATTCAGGAATCAGAGAAATTACCCCCTCACAGAAAGTATGATTGCGCCATAGATTTGATACCTGCTTCTCGTCTCCCAAAGGGGAGAATATTTAACCTCTCTGGTCCTGAACGTCAGGCTATGAATGATTACATAGCAGACAGTCTGAGAAAGGGGTATATTAGACCGTCCACCTCACCAGTAGGGGCCGGTTTCTTTTTTGTGGGAAAGAAAGATGGCGGCCTCAGACCTTGCATTGATTACCGCGAATTAAACGCGATCACTGTGAAAAACCAGTATCCTCTTCCACTCATCCCTGATCTTTATAATCAGCTGTTGGGAGCCAGGTATTTCACTAAACTGGACCTCAGGGGAGCATATAACCTGGTCCGTATAAAAGAAGGCGATGAGTGGAAGACCGCGTTCAATACGCCTCTCGGCCATTTTGAGTATCTCGTAATGCCGTTCGGGTTAAGCAACGCACCTGCAGTTTTTCAGAATTTCGTGAACGATATATTCAGAGACATCAGTGGTGTATATGTAGTCGTTTATTTGGACGACATTCTGGTTTTTTCTCCTGGTCTTTGGTCACACGTCCGACATGTCCGTACTGTGCTCCAAAGACTCAGAGAGCATTCTCTATTCGCCAAATTAGAGAAATGTGTCTTCATGGAGGAGGCGATAAACTTTTTGGGGTATATTATATCTGCTAAAGGTTTTCGCATGGATCCTGCCAAAATTAAACCCATTAAGGAATGGGTACAACCCAAGTCTCTGAAGGCACTGCAGCGATTTTTGGGTTTCGCTAACTATTACCGCAAATTTATTAAAGGGTTTTCCGAGATAGCCAAACCTCTCACTGATTTGACACGTAAAGGGGCGGATGTGGTTAATTGGAAGCCTGAAGCAATTTATGCATTTTCTAAATTAAAGGAATGTTTCTCCTCTGACCCAATATTGGTTCAGCCTGATCTGGACCGCCCGTTCATTGTAGAGGTAGATGCCTCTGAAGTTGGAGTGGGAGCAGTGCTGTCACAAGGCACTGCATCCCTCACTCAGCTTCGTCCGTGTGCCTTCTTTTCCCGAAAATTTTCATCTACCGAGATGAATTATGACATAGGTAACCGAGAGTTGTTGGCAATCAAATGGGCCTTCGAGGAATGGCGCCACTTCCTCGAAGGCGCCAAACATAAGATTACCGTAATCACTGAACACAAAAACCTGACCTACTTGGAGTCAGCAAAAAGACTGAATCCTAGACAGGCTAGGTGGGCTTTGTTCTTCTCCAGATTTGATTTTGTTATCACTTTCCGACCAGGTACCAAAAATGTGAGGGCTGATGCCCTGTCTCGAAGGTTTTGCCCCATACAAGTCGGGGACGTTGAACCGACTCCCATTTTAGCCAAGGGGATTGTTGTCTCGGCTGTGTCCTTGGACCTTCTGGAAGAGATTCGTAGATCTCCAGAACAGGCCCTGACACTACTCCTGCCCAGAAACTATTCGTCCCTGCCACATACCGCCTCAAAGTCCTTAAGGAAGCTCATGATTCTGTCCTCGCAGGGCATCCTGGTATCAATAACACCATCAGACTTGTAACCAGGAATTTGTGGTGGCCAACCATAGTAAAGGACTGTAAGGAATATGTACTGGCTTGTGAAACCTGTGCTCGCGCTAAGACTCCCCGCAACCGCCCCGCTGGGTTGCTCCAGTCCTTGCCTACCCTGAGGGTCCTTGGACTCATATCTCCATGGATTTTATTACTGACCTGCCACTCTCAGAAGGGAAGACTTGTATCTGGGTAGTGGTAGACAGATTCAGCAAGCAGTGTCATTTTGTTCCGCTGTCCGGGTTACCTAATTCCGAGACCCTGAGCAAAGTATTCATTAATCATGTTGTGCGATTGCATGGTGTTCCTGTGAATATTGTTTCTGACAGGGGCACCCAGTTCGTTTCTAAGTTTTGGAGGGCATTCTGTAAACGGATTGGAATTGACTATTCCTTTTCTTCTGCCTATCACCCTGAAACCAATGGTCAAACCGAGCGCGCTAATCAAGCTCTCGAACAGTATCTACGTTGTTATGTCTCTGAGCAGCAATCTGATTGGGTGGAACATCTGCCACTAGCAGAATTCGCCATGAATAACCAGTACCAGGAGTCCATCAAGACCACCCCTTTCTACTGTAATCATGGGCTGCACCCGCGCTTTTGTTCATTTTCTTCTAGGCTTTCTGACGTCCCTGGGGTAGAAAGGTCCGTAGATCAGTTAAAGACTATCTGGTCTGAAGTGAACAAAAACTTAAAGGGGGCTCAGACTAGGCAGGCGTCTTCTGCTAATAAACGGCATTCCAAGGGTCCGGACCTGGGAGTTGGGGACAAAGTTTGGTTGTCCACGAAAAATATCAAGCTCAAAGTGCCGTCTGCCAAACTAGGTCCCAGGTTTATTGGTCCGTACGAAATAATCGACGTGATTAACCCTGTAGCCTTTCGTCTGAAGCTCCCTCAATCATTCAAACTGCCCAATGTATTCCATAAATCCCTTCTCAAATTGTACCGATCTCCGATTCGTCCTGTCCGGTCCCCTCCTCCTCCGGTCTTGGTCGGGGGTGCCGTGGAATATGAAGTTCAGCGGATCCTTGATTCCCGCTTAGTGAGAGGATCCGTGCAGTATCTGGTACATTGGAAGGGCTATGGTCCGGAGGAGAGGTCCTGGGTGCCTGCTCGTAATATCCATGCCAAGGGTTTGATCCGGAAGTTTCATCTTCTTCATCCCAATAAACCGGGTTTTGTGGGTCCGGAGGCCCCTCGTAGAGGGGGGGGTACTGTCACATCGCCATTGGACTCGGTGGCCGGTGTTCCTGCCACGGCCGCTGGGGGGAGCCGGATTCCTTCGTCTGGTGGTGCTGGTGATAGGAGGGCCTTGTCCACAGTGGCCGGTGTTCCTGCCGCGGCCGCTGGGGGGAGCCGGATTCCTTCGTCTGGTGGTGCTGGTGATAGGAGGGCCTTGTCCACAGTGGCCGGTGTTCCTGCCGCGGCCGCTGGGGGGAGCCGGATTCCTTCGTCTGGTGGTGCTGGTGATAGGAGGGCCTTGTCCACATATGGACCAGCTCCAGCGACGTCTGCCTCTGTCGCTGAGCGCCGCTGCGTTTCCCCTCTGGGTGGTGTTGGTCGCAGAAGAGCGGGCCCTGCAGAGGTGTCCGTTAGGCGCAGCCTGCGTTCTTCTGTCAGAGGTGGGATGGGTGGAGCCAGTCGTGCATCTCCATCTGGCCTGGCTCTAGGGGCGGTCCGGATGAGGTCATCAGGCTGTGAGCTCCAGCCTATGGGAGGTAGCCGCACCCTTCAAATACATTGGAGCCTGTCTTGCAGGCCGCCAGATATAGTTTTGGTTCCCCAAGTGACATAGTGTGTATTTGCTTTGACTCTGACCTTTGCCTGGATTTTCGACTCTGTACCGCCTGACGATTTTGTACCTTCGCTGCCCTCTCGGTTTTGACTCTGACCTTTGCCTGGATTTTCGACTCTGTACCGCCTGACGATTTTGTACCTTCACTGCCTCTCGGTTTTGACTCGGACTCCTGACTACGTTCTTCGCTTCCTGATTTTTCCCTTCCCAGACGACCTCCCTGCTCTGCTGCTCCCATAGGTAGCTACCTCCGGGGCCCCGCTATAATTCCAGATCCCTGTATAGGGGTTAAGGGTCTCGGGGTTCTCGGGGTGCTGCCTTACCAGCAGCTCAGCCTTACAGCGGGGTCGTCACAGTACCATAGCCACGTCCACACACATACCTGCTGAAAAAGTAGCCATATAGGACCAAGGGGACGAAGGGGACGTTGCCCGACATGGCCTGAGGTCACTGGCTGGGGGCACTGTGTGTGAGGAGCAGGGCAGGAGGACGAGGCCAGTGCAGAGAGATGACCCAGAAAGTGGACATTAGAAGGGGGTCCCGGTTAAGTGTCACCAAACTATGTGAACCATGGCTGGATCCCTTCCCCGGAGGACTCAGTGCTCAGTGGGCTGTTATGACCTTGCATGCCGTTGTAACCTGGAACTGTGAGAGAGAACTATGAATAAAATCTAAGACTGCACCCCGCTGTGTCCTTGAATTAATTAATGTGACATCTGCCCTGCGCAACACCAGGTCTTGATTTAGATTTAATATTCCATCATCTGCCCTGGGGTTAAGCTTTCCCCGTGGAGAGCTATACCAACTTTGCTGCGTCACCAATAGCCCCAGTGGATGTGAATAGCAGCGGCGGCCATCGATAGCCGCAATCCACGGGTGGCGTTATGACGAAAATCCCCAAAAACTTTCCCCTTTGTTTTGACCGCCCAAGGGCCACAGACCGGGTCCCACCATCATCAGTACCCCGAAGCATCAACCGGCCCAGCACCAAGTAACCCACGGCCCTAGGGGGTGCATCAGAAGATCGGTGACCCTAGCTGAGAGTAAGATCCATGACCTGAGCATAGAGGAAGATCGGTGACCATAGCTAGAGGAAGATCTATGACCTCAGCTTATAGGAAGATCGGTGACCTGACCAGAGGAAGATCCATGACCTGAGCATAGAAGAATATCCGTGATCTGAGCATAGTAACATAGTAACATAGTTTTTAAGGTTGAAGGAAGACTTTAAGTCCATCTAGTTCAACCCATAGCCTAACATGTTGATCCAGAGGAAGGCAAAAAAAAACCCATGTGGCAACACTAAGCTCCACATTGGGGGAAAAAATTCCTTCCTGACTCCAGATATGGCAATCAGACTAATTCCCTGGATCAACGCCCTATCAAAGAATCTAGTATATATAACTGGTAATATTATAATTTTCAAGAAAGGCATCCAGGCCCTTCTTAAATGTTAGTAGTGAGTCACTCATTACAACAGCATGTGGCAGAGAGTTCCATAGTCTCACTGCTCTTACAGTAAAGAATCCGCGTCTGTGATTATGATTAAACCTTCTTTCCTCCAGACGTAGAGGATGCCCCCTTGTCCCAGTCTCAGGCCTAAGAGTAAAGAGATCATTAGAAGGGCCTCTGTACTGCCCCCTCATATATTTATACATTATTATAAGATCACCCCTAAGCCTTCGTTTTTCCAAGCTAAATAACCCCAAGTTTAATAACCTGTCTTGGTATTGCAGACCCCTTAGTCCTCTAATGACTTTTGTCGCTCTTCTCTGGACCCGCTCTAGTTCAGCTATGTCTTTCTTATACACCGGAGACCAGAATTGTACACAGTATTCTAAGTGTGGTCGCACTAGTGACTTGTATAGAGGTAAAATTATGTTCTCCTCATGAGCATCTATGCCTCTTTTAATGCATCCCATTATTTTATTTGCCTTTGCAGCAGCTGCCTGACACTGGCCACTAAATGTGAGTTTGTCATCTACCCATACACCCAGGTCTTTTTCAGTGACAGTTTTGCCCAGTGTTTTACAATTAAGCACATAATTATACCTTTTGTTTCCTCTGCCCAAGTGCATGACTTTACATTTATCCCCATTAAAGCGCATTTGCCATTTAGCAGCCCAAGCTTCTAGTTTACATAAATCCTCCTGTAATATAAAATTGTCCTCGTCTGTATTGATTACCCTGCAGAGTTTAGTGTCATCTGCAAATATTGAGATTCTACTCTGTATGCCCCCTACAAGGTCATTAATAAATATATTAAATAGAAGCGGGCCCAACACTGACCCCTGTGGTACCCCACTGTTAACTGTGACCCATTCTGAGTGTGTTCCATTAATAACCACCCTTTGTTTCCTATCACTAAGCCAGTTCTTAACCCACTTACACATATTTTCCCCTATCCCCATTGCCCTCATTTTATGTATCAACCTTTTGTGTGGCACCGTATCAAAAGCTTTGTCCATATACACCACATCCACTGCATTTCCTTGGTCCAGTCCAGAACTTACTTCTTCATAGAAGCTTATCAGATTAGTTTGACAGGAACGGTCCCTCGTAAAACCATGTTGATAATGGGTCATGAGGTTATTTTTGTTCAGATACTCCAGTATAGCATCTCTTAGAAAACCCTCTAGGATTTTACCCACAGTAGAGGTTAAGCTTACTGGCCTATAATTTCCAAGTTCAGTTTTTGTCCCCTTTTTGAATATTGGCACCCCATTTGCTATACGCCAGTCCTGTGGTACAGACCCTGTTATTATGGAATCTTTAAATATTAAAAATAATGGTTTATCTATGACAGTACTTAATTCCTGCAGCACTCTGGGGTGTATCCCATCCGGGCCCGGTGATTTGTCAATTTTAGTGATTTTTAGACGATGCCGTACTTCCTCTTGGGTTAAGCAGGTGACATTTAATTGAGACTTTTTGTTATCACTGATCATATTGTCTGTCATGGGATTTTCTTGTGTAAATACTGTTGAAAAAAAGTCATTTAGCATATTGGCTTTTTCCTCATCCTCATCCACCATTTCACCCAGACTATTTTTAAAGGGGCCAACACCATCATTTTTTAGTTTCTTACTATTTATGTAGTTAAAAAATATTTTGGGATTCTTTTTACTTTCTCTGGCAATGAGTCTCTCTGTTTCAATCTTTGCTTCCTTGATTTGCATTTTTACAAATGTTATTTAATTTTCTGTATTTATTTAATGCTTCATCACTACCTACTTGCTTTAATTCCCTAAATGCTTTCTTTTTGTCACATATTGCACTTCTTACCGCTTTATTTAGCCATAGTGGTTTCCTCCTATTTCTAGCATGCTTATTCCCATAGGGTATATATTGTGCACAGGTCCTATTCAGGATGCTAATAAACATCTCCCATTTGTGTTGTGTACTTTTATGTCTCAGGACATCGTCCCAGTTTATTGCACTAAGATCATCTCTCAACCATTGGAAATTTGCCTTCCTGAAGTTCAGTGTCCTTGTGGCCCCTCTACTACACGTCTTAGTAAAGGATACTTGAAAGCTTATTAAGTTATGATCACTGTTACCCAAGTGACCTCCAACCCGTATATTTGATATGCGGTCTGGCCTGTTGGTTAATATTAGGTCCAGCAGTGCCCCCCTTCTTGTTGGGTCCTGAACCAGTTGTGAAAGGTAATTGTCTCTCATAGTTTTCAAAAACTTATTACCTTTGCTGGAACTGCAGTTTCCTGTTCCCCAATGTATTTCAGGGTAGTTGAAGTCCCCCATAATAATGACTTCCCCCTGAGTCGCTGCTTCATCTATTTGCTTTATGAGGATATTCTCCTCCACTTCCATTATTGTTGGAGACTTATAACAAACCCCTATCAGTAATTTATTATTTTTTCCCCCTCCCCTTATCTCCACCCACAGGGACTCTACATTTCCATTAGATTCACCTATATTATCACGCAGGATGGGTTTTAAGGATGATTTTACGTATAAACATACACCTCCTCCTCGCCTATTTGTACGGTCATTTCTGAACAGACAATAGCCCTGTAAATTAACAGCCCAGTCATGGCTCTCGTCCAGCCAAGTCTCTGAAATCCCCACCATGTCATAATTATTTTCCAACAAAATCAATTCTAATTCCTCCATTTTGTTGGTGAGGCTTCTGGCATTAGTGAACATGCACTTTATGCATCTCTCTTTACCTCTCTTCCTTCCTACTAGATTGACTGTTCTAACCCCACCCCCCATGCCACCCCCAATTTTATTACTTGTGCCCAGGTTACTGTTTACACTATCTTCCCCTCCCATACAATGAATACCCTCCCCCCAATCCCTAGTTTAAACACTCCTCCAACCTTCTAGCCATTTTCTCCCCCAGCACAGCTGCACCCTCCCCATTGAGGTGCAGCCCGTCCCTAGCATAGAACCTGTAGCCAACAGAGAAGTCGGCCCAGTTCTCCAGGAACCCAAACCCCTCCTTCCTACACCAATTCCTGAGCCACTTATTTATCTCCCTAATCTCCCTTTGCCTCTCTGGTGTGGCACGTGGTACAGGCAGTATTTCAGAGAATACTACCTTGGAGGTCCTTGCCTTAAGCTTGCAGCCTAATTCCCTGAAATCATCTTTAAGGACCTTCCACCTACCTCTAACTTTGTTATTTGTGCCAATGTGCACCATGACCGCTGGGTCCTCACCAGACCCTCCCAGTAATCTGTCAACCCGATCAGCGATGTACCGGACTCGAGCGCCAGTTAGGCAGCACACTGTTCGACGATCCCTGTCTTTGTGACAGATTGCCCTATCTATTCCCCTAATAATTGAGTCCCCCACTACCAGCACCTGTCTGGCCTGCCCTACTCTCCTGTTTTCCCCCTTACTGGAGCAGACACTCCTCTGGCTTTCAGAGGTCATGCCCTGCTGCAGCAGTGCTATCCCTGAACTCACACCCCCCTCATCTGCCAACATAGCAAATTTATTGGGGTGTGCCAGATCAGGGCTAGCCTCCCTGGCACCCTTCCCTCTACCCCGCCTTCTAACTGTCACCCAGCTAGCTACCTCACGGTCCTGCAGCTCCATACTACCATCCTCCCCCACATCTATCCCATTGAGCAGCTGTTCAGTGAGCAGCAGACTCCTTTCCATATTGTCTATGGATCTCAGCGTTGTCAGTTGTTCATTTAGATCCAGTATCTGGGCTTCCAAATGCACAATGTACTCACATCTCACACAGCAGTATGCACCCTCGACCGGCTGGTCAAGGAATGCATACATGTGGCAAGATGTACACTGGATGGCATTGCCAATCATGGAGCTCATTTCCTAATGGGGATTGCACCAGACAGAATGATAAGTAAAAAGAAATGCAAAGTATTAATAAAATACAACCAGCAATTCAGTAAATCCTCCCTTCCAAACTCCCTGAATCCAAAGTCACTGAATCACAAGTCACACACTTACTTCTTTCGCACTTGCTCTGTCACACCTAGCTCGCGGTCACACTCGCTAGAAAATCAGATATAAAGAGGTTTTTTTTTTTTTTTTTTCCTTAGCAGAAAATCAGCCTGTATCTCAGTGCACTTCCAAAGGCAGTGACCCTAACATAGAGGAAGATCTGTGACCCTTATCAGATGATATCTGAAAACTGAGCCCAGGGCCATAATCAACACCAGTAGAGGAACTGTGAGTGATGTCAATAGAAGAGAGCCTTACTCCATTGTTAAGCTGGTCAAGGTACAGAGCTTCAAAGTCCCTGGATGAGACCTGCAGCCGCTGACTAAGGGTCAAGATACAGTACCCGACTTCGTGGTCAAGCTACAGATGATACCGGACAAGGCCAAGAGCTAAGCTGTTGCTTCCTGTGCAGTGATAAGGTATTGAGTTGGGATTTATACTGCACTTCAGAGTGCGGAAGAGGCCAGCTTACTTAGTGTGTGGGAAAACCCCCAATTGGACTTGTGGCCTAGTGAGTAGTATCTTCGGCTCTGTTAGAACCTGAATACTGTATAATAAAGAAGTATATTACAATGACGAATAGATTGATGCTCTCATTCACGTTTGTCACATGTATGGTCCCTGTGTAACATTCTATCTTCTATATAGACTCACAAATTGACAACTCCCCCCTTCATTATGTATTAATGTCCCTTATCCTGCTATATATGGTCCTCCTCCTAGAATATGACCTTATCCTAGTATCCTATGTATGTCCCCCATCCTTGTTTATGTAGTCCTCCTCTTGCCCCATCATCCTCCAATTATTATAATGCAGCCCCATTATCCTTCATATAGCATATCCTTCATATATGCATCCCCATAGTCCTCGATATAGTATAATGCAGCCTCATAACTCCCCATACATTATAATGCTGCCCTCTCCTCCTCCCCTTAATCGTCTGGCCACTGTGTATTCACTTATTAAAAAAATAAATAAATCTGTTCTCATCTCTCCCTGTTTCTCCGCAGTGCCGGTGAGCTTTGTGCGTTTCATAGTGGAACGCAAGTGGTGAGGGAAAGCGATGGGCAGGAGCGGTGGAGGTAGACAGATGGGCCACCCCAAGATGCAGGGGGGTCCCTGAAATATGGGCCCCATAGCGACCATGTGCTCTGCTGTGCAGTGACATGGATGTGCATCCTCAGGGACGCAGTTTCATGTGAAGTGGAGGCTGGGGTTTGCAGGCATGGACCCCTGTGCCTCTCGGCCTCGTCGCAGTCATGAACCCTGTGAAACCTATTTTTACGCCCCTGGCTCTCTTTAACCATATCGAGACTAGAGATGATCAAACCATTTGAAGTTTGGGTTCAAGCAGTGCAGTGGAACTTTTGGCACACTCTTCATGACCCCGAACATGACCAGAACCTCAATGGAAGTCATTGTATTTGGGTGGAGAGCTGAACTGAAGTCAGCCAGCCATAAGTAAAACACTTCCGGGGGTGTGAGGGCAGATTTTGATTTTAAAAGTAATTTTGGACACACACTACACCCAATAACTGTGCTTTTAAGCCCAGTGCAAACACTGCACGTGGCTCACACTGGGCCAAACACCAACTGAACCCGACCACAGCAATTCTCACTCCAGTGCTGTGCAAACATTACGCACCTGAATTCCAAATCTGAACAGGTTTGATCAACAGTGGGAATTTGGACAACCCAAACCAAATGAACCTTGAAAGGTACACTCATCTCTAATCGGGACCATAAGATCAAAATCATGGGTCCATATAGTTGATGGCAGCAGAGTCCAAGTAGTGGCCTCAGTGTATGGTAATATGTTAGGCCATAAGCAGGGTCATGTGGCTGTGTCAATGCAAATCAGACAGGTCTCATGCACTGCAGCACATGGGCACTTCAATGCATGAGACTAGTGATCACAGTTAATATACAAGTACTATAATGAAACTAACAAAAAATATTTTAAAGTAAAAGTTAAAAAATATTTGTAAAAATATTAAAAAAGAAAACACACAAAAGGCATAAAATAGCAAAAAACTGCATTACCACTAAAAATGCTCCTCTTTGTAAAAACAAAAATACCGTAAGCAAAAAAATGTACACATCAATAATATACTAAAAAACAAACAAATGATTATGTACTGTAAAGTGGTACTCATGAAATCTTCAACTCACTCCTCAAAAACAAGTCCTCATACAGCTCTAATTCCTAAAAAGATAAAACTTTCAGTATTCATTTTTTTTGTGAATGACAGTAGCAAAACAGAAAAAAAAAGAAATCTCAAATTGTTGTAATTATATTGACCCTCCCAATACTTATCTTAATTATACAATACACACCACACAGTGAACAATGAAAGAAAAAAATAATTAACAACAACTCTTAAATTGCTGTTTATTTGTTCATTCTGACTCCCAAAAATCAATATAAGGCTCGGTTCACATTTTCCCTGTGCTACTTACTGAACAGTTACATCAGAGTTAATGATGAGCCAACACCTAAGTGTTAAAAGTCGGTTTGATTCGCCGAATTGGGGTGTGTTCGACTAATTGTTCATCGAATGTTCGTTGAACACCGTCGAACCCCATTGGAATCAATGGCAGGCTACAGCAAACACCTAGAAAACACCTTCAAAGGTGTCCAAAAGCTGACAAACTACTCAGAATAGACAACACCAGGAAAAGTGACAACAATCTACAGTACACATAGTCTCATGGCGTAGCATGGGCACATGAGACATAGTCTGTGCCAGCCTGCACACTCTTCCAAAGCACTTCAAAATAGAAGGTGGTTAACATTCGCTTAAAATTTCAGAGGTGAGTGAAACTGACTTTGAATTGACAAATGGGTGAGTTACAGGGAAAAAGTGGCATTAGTTTTCTACATTAAGTAAAAAAAGGTGTAGGAGTAAAAGGAGGATGACACACAGGTATAGGTACATCAGGCCCTGCTCAAATTATGCAGCACACAGCAAGGGGACCCCAACAAGAGTCCTCACTCTTTCCAAATGGTCAGACCACAGCAAAATGGCATCAATTGTTCCAGACCAAAAATTGCTGAATCGCCCAGCCTGCCTGCATGGCACAGGGTCTGGAACAGGACCTGGTCTAGCATTTCAAGGTTAAACATTCCTCTGCAACTATAAGTTTCATGGAGTATTACAGGAAATAATAGAGAGGTAGGTCAGTGACCTGTTTAGGCCTAGTGGGCCGGATAAACTCAAAGCTCATGCTAGCGCTCCCATCAATGTTATGCCGTGCCACACACAGGTGGGACAACTATACGTTTCATGGGATATTACCGAAAAAACTAGTCAGGAAGGTCAGTGACCTGTTTAGGCCTAGTATTCCGGATAAACTAATTTAGTAGGCCTGTTCAGGACTAGCATGCCAGATAAGCTCATTTAAGCGCTCCCATCAATGTTATGCCCTGCCACACACAGGTGGGACAACTATAAGTTTCATGGAATATTACTGAAAAAACTAGTCAGGTAGGTCAGTGACCTGTTTAGGCCTAGTGGGCTGGATAAACTCAAAGCTCATGCAATCTCTCCCATCAATGTTATGCCCTGCCACACACAGGTGGGACAACTATAAGTTTTTTTTTTTTTTTATAACTTGCAAGGAAGGGTGAAAACCGGGCACAGGTTCCAACCAGGCCAATCAGCTCCTCTATGAGGATTACAGCAGATACACTCCGGTGCTGCTCAGCCTAAGCATAAGTCTTTAAGACACACATGAAGAAATTCAGGCAGCACTCACCGGTTTCTTTGAAATGTTGTTTAATCCTTCATGGGGTTACATGTGCAGGGAGGGAAGGGGGTGGAGAGTCAGCTTCAACAGGACCTGTTGAAGCGCGTACAGCGTGAAACAGCCAACTGTCGTCCGACTCTGCACCCCCTTCCCTCCCTGCACATCTAACCCCGTTAAGGATTAAACAACACTTCAAAGAAACCGGTGAGTGCCACCTGAATTTCTTCATGTGCAACTATAAGTTTTGTAGAGTATTACAGGAAAAACTAGTAAGGTACGTCGGTGACCTGTATAAGCCTAGCGGACGGGGGAGATTGAGCAAACAATGCTTTTAAGGGCCCAAAAATGTTCATGTGTGTACAGCACATTTGCCAAAACCTGGTTTGATGCCCAAAACCAGTTTACGCAAACATTAAGAGAGATATAGTAATCACTAATTTTAAGCACCCAAAAATGGTGGATGTGAATACTGCAAATTTGTTAATCACTGCTTCGATGAACAAAAAGGTTGAATATCCAGAAACAGGGCAGGAGTGTCAGGGATAGGTATTGAGCTCAGAGGGCCCTACTCAAGTCAAGCAACAAACAGCAAAGAGACCCCAACAACAGTCTCCATTTTACAAAAAAATTAGACACAGCCACCACTTAAGTGACATCAATTGCCTCAGAGTTGAAATAATTAAATGGGGAGTTTAATGCAACACATTGAAACGTATACAAGCGTATGGTCTCCCCAGGCTGACACAGTGGTGGAAAAGTCCTTGCAAATCCATGACTTGTTCATCTTTATTAACATTAGTGTGTCTACACTGTCACTGGACAGCCGTGTGCGCTTATCAGTCAGCACACTACCAGCAACTCTGAAGACATGTTCAGATAGAACGCTGGCAGCATGGCATGACAAAGTCTCCAAGGCATGAGTGGCGAGCTCAGGTCATTTTTCGAGTTTTGAAGCCCAAAATGCACAAGGGTCCTGTTCCACAGTCATGGCATTGATATTCAGCTGTAGATACTCCTGTGCTATCCTGTCTAGGCATTCACTATGTGTCAGACTGGTTCTCTCTTCTGGCGTTGCAAAGAATGATCTAAAAAAAAGGGAAACGATTCTACAAAATATATGTTACTACATATACTGTTACTGTTAACATTTGAGTGATGACCACTGTACGTTCCCCCGGATGGAAAGGTAAAACAGCGATATTCAATATGTGCACCACTGGTGTTTTGGGGAAAAGCAGTACTAAGATTGTGTAAAAGCTTCTGTTGATACTCCTTCATGTGTGTGTCCCTTTCCAGGGCAGGAAGCATTTGGCCAAATTTACTCTTGTACCGGGGATCTAACAGTGTGGCAACCCAATAGTCGCCATTACTTCGAATTCTAACAATCCGAGGATCATGTTGCAGGTAGTGCAGCAAGAAGACACTCATGTGTCTTGCGCACCCAAAAGGCCTAAGTCTGGGTGGGGCTGCAGTGTTGGTAGCAGCGGAGTAACATTCACGCTTGCTTCCTTTGCCCTCTCCCCCCCAACCTCGCACAACAGAAATGTAATCAAGATCTCCCTCATCTACTGAGTCTTCCAGGCCCATCTCCTGTTTGTCCTCCTTTTCTTCCTCGGCCCCTGCACCTTCATCAACTGTTTGGCTGATACCATGCACTGTCGTTGTTCCCTCTCCCCCACCTTCCCATGCCAGCCGTCTTGGTGCTGCCGACCGTCTGGGCCTTTGATATCTTGTAATCCCTTCCGCATATGCCTCCTCCTCTACTTCCTCCCTTTCCTCTTGGCCCACCACCTAACTCCGAATATTGGTTAAAGGGTGTTCCAGCATGTAGACGACCAGAATAGTCATGCTGATAATGGCATTGTCAGCACTAAACATCTTAGTAGCCATTTCAAAACTCTGCAGAAGGATGCAGAGGTCCTTGATCTGAGACCACTCCAGCAGCGTGATTTGCCCCACCTCTGGATCACGTGGGCCCAGGCTACATGTCATAACATACTGCACCAGGGCTCATTGCTGCTGCCACAGACACTGCAACATGTGCAGAGTGAATTCCATCATGTCGGCACATCGCATTTCAGGCTGTGTACTGGCAGGTCGAAAGATGTCTGTAGCGATGCAAGTCGTTCAGCTGTGGGATGCAAACGGTAGAAGTGAGCACACAGCGACAGTGCCCTCTGCACTCTGCAGAAGCACATCTAGGACGGGATAGTGGCAGCATTGTTGCAGATGACCTTTTCTGGCTGCACATTCAGTGGAGACAACCATTAATTAAACTCGGTCTCCAGAGCTGACCATAACTCCTCAGCTGTGTGACTCACATTTCCCAGACATTTTAACGTACGCACCACCTGATGGCTTTGAGCCCTGTTGCCAGCATAGTAAGGAGGTGTGCTGGATTCCTCCTGCACATTTGAACACATGTCACATTAGTAGCCAGGCTTTGCGCGCAGGTGGAGGACCGAGACGAGGTTGAGGAGGCAGAAGCAGTGGAGGAACTTCTACATAGTGAGGTTTGACGCACAACCCATGGGGAAGGCAAGACTTGTACAGCAGCCCCTTCTCCTGCTGTCATCATAGTCACCCAGCGCCCAGTCCGACATGTAATGCCCCTGTCCATGCTTATTTGTTCAAGAGTCTGTGGTGAAATGCACCATGTCACACACAGAGTTTCTCAAGGAAGTGGTGATGTGTGCAACATGCCGGTGTAGCGCAGGTACAGCTTTCTTCAAGAAGTAGTGGCGACTGGGCATCTAGTCCCGAAAATCCTCTGTATCCACCAGCTGGAAAGGCAGCATTTCTGTAGCCAACAGATTGCAGATGGTGAAATTCAACCTCTTAGCTTTGGCATGGCTAGGAGGAAATGGTCTTTTACTTGGACAGAGGGACAGAGGGCTGGCTACTGTGCTGAGACAGGGTTGAGTAAGGTGTCCCAGACAAATTGCTGGACTGTGAGTGAGGTGCAGGTGGACATATTATGTCACATTCAAAAAAAGGTGGTGCTCTCAATGTCTGACAGCGCTCAACACCAGCAGATGTTTCCACTTCTAAAACAGCTGACGACCTGTCAATCATACTTGCTGTTGCGGGTAAACAGGTGGAAGTTCTGCTGCCAAAAGTCTGTGTAACAGCTGTCCCCACAGTCACAAAGAATGAAGGAGCCACAGATGCACTTGATGGGGCAGACGGTGGTTGGCCAGGCCGGCTAGGCCACATTGTAGCACAGTGAGCTTCTCACTGTGACTTATGCTTCATGTCCATGTGACGGTTCATACATGAAGTGCTCAAACTATTGATGTTTTGGCCTTTACTCAGATTTAGTTTACAAATTTTGCTGATAACATGAGTTGGGTCATCCTTTGCAATCTGAAAAAAGGCTAAGGCTAGGCAAGGCTTAGTGCCCATGCGACCTGCAGAGCCAGCCACTGCTTCTGCACAGAGACAGAGTTGTGGTTGAGGACGCAGTTGTTGACATGCTTTCAGGACTCCGTCTCTGTCCAGGAAGCCACAATCTAATCTTGTCACTAGCATCCTCGTCTACCTCCTCTGCTGAGCTCATCAACTGTCCTGCCTGTGGGTTGACAGTAAGTGGGATCTCCAACCTCATCATCACCCTGTGTGTTCTCACACTCGTCATACTCAGAGCCAACCTCTTCCTGCCCTGAGCGCAAAGTCAAGTTGTCGTTCCAATTATGTATCTGAGTCTCATCATCATCTTCATTGTCTCAACCAACAGGGGTTACAGTTTGGGAATGAGGGTCTACATTATGCTCATACCCTTCTTCATCTGGGCCTGGATCCGAATCACAAAGACTGGGCATCGGTGCAGATCATTTCCTCGTCTTGACTAAATGAAGCTTTGGAGCAGACCTCTGATTCCCAGGCTATAGTATGAGTGAACAGGTCTGCAGACTCACCTATCTGTGTTAACCCATAGTCAGTAGGGTGGTTGGAGAATTGTGAGCTGTGAGGAAGCAAGTGCGATTGGGGTGACACCTAAGTACTGGAGTGTTTGTGATGTTGAAGTGGAGGTGGAGGAGAGCCCACTTGATGGAGCGCTTGATATCCATTGCAGCACCTGCTCTTTTTGGGCCTCATCTACAAGTTTTAGTGATGCTCTGCTATGTAAGAAAGGGGTGATAGCAGATCATCCACGAAAAGAATTAGACATTTTAGTTTGGCTTGAAGATGGTATTTGTTCAGCAGATGTTTCTGTTACTTTAGCACCTACCTAACGGACACAAAGATTTTTACCCTTTTCAACACGCCTATTCCCCTTTCGACCATTTGCAGACCATTTACCACTCATAGTTGAGGGTAACTAATAGGCAACTCTGTTGTTGTTGGCACAAAAACTATGGATGTAAAACTAGCAGAGCTGAGTGGCCAAATAGTAGTACTACCCTAAATAGGTTTTGGTAAGTAGGTTTGGGCAGATGCAATACAAAAGTGTTTTCTGTTCTGTGTGGCGGTAGATTTCAACAGAACATTGGACCACATCTACCTAGTCAAACTCTGGTACTAAACTAAATAGGTTTTGGTAAGTAGGTTTGGGCAGATGCAACACAAAAGTGTTTTCTGCACTATGTGGCTGTAGATTTCAACAGAGCACTGGACCACAGCTACCTAGTCAAACACTGCTACTAGCCAAAAAGGTTTTGCTTGGCTTGATGCAGTAAATAAAGGCTAGTAAACACAGGAGGAGTTAAACACAGTAAACACAGGAGTGAACAACAGTGCTATACCAGTGCCTGGTACACACTGCTACTAGCCAAAAAGGATTTACTTTGCTAGATTTGGCCAGATGCTGTAAAAAACACTTGCACAGCACTGGAACAGATCTGCCTGGCACATAGTGCTTTTAAGCCCTATCTAGCTTGGAATGGAATTGCTAACTATCTTTGTAGCGCACGCAGCAGCAGCGACAGTGTCTGACACTGAGCTTCAACTCTGATAAAATGGCAAGGAGGGAAAATGGGTGGTACTTATATGGCAAGGACATGTGACATACCCAGCCAATGACACAAGTGCACTTTGCTCTATACGTGCTGATAGGCTGACAGACCGGACCACCTACAGTAAGTGCGGGAAGGAAAACAAATGGAGATCTGCATTTTTTGACCACGGACCTCACCCCAGCCCCTCCGCCCACTATTCCTAGACACTGAAACTCATAATAACGTTGACCAAAAGCATTATTGTGAAATGTCAGTAACGCTTTTGGTCAATGAACCGTTATCGAACATAACCTTGAATTACTGGATTTGTAGCAAATTGTTTGCATTCGTCGAATGACTCGAACATAGCCCAAAACAGGTAACAAGCTTACCAACAGGACGTCAGCCACACATGAATCTCCACCAATGCCACCAGTCTCCTCTTTGTCAGCATGGCTGGATGCAGGCGCCACAGCCGCCCCCATGTTTGGGTTGCAGGGGAATGAGCACCGGTGTTCTTTCACTTGTGTTGCCTACCAGTGGAGCTGGCAGCCCTATACTAGGTGCAATGGATATGTTACTGGTAGCACAAAATCTCCACCAATAAAACTTTCACTCCTGAATCCAGAAGCCTTCATGCCTGCTGAGCACAACAGTTTGCATCCACTTGTATGTCATTATTGTAGTGGGGAGAGCCCATTTAACAGTTTATGAGGCGTATGGTTCCGAAAGTGCAAGCTTGGCACAATGTATTGTGTGCACTAGGTTGGCACATTTGCAAATTTTACTCTGCTATATACCATGCATGCTTTTTTTTCTGGAAAACACATGGAGGGGGCTGACTCACAATTTTGGCTAGGGGCTTTGTAAGGAATAACGAATGGGATCTAAACATTCTCCACAACCAGTTCTCTTAACGATCCAGGAACAATTTGTTGTTGAATAATACTTTTTCTATCATGATGAAAACCATGGCAGAAGGCAAAAGTGATAACTAAGTTGTCAGTAAACAAAACATCGTCCATGACCAGAAAAGTTGTCAGATCTCAATTAAATTGAGAACCTGTGGTCAAGCCTCAAAAAGCTGGTGGACAAACAAAATCACAAAAAATGCGATAAACTTCAAGCACTGATGAGACAAGAATGTATTTGGCCCAGAAGATGGTATTGAGCTACCAGGACGAAAGGCAGAAGTCTTGAAAAACAAGGGACAGCACTGTAGATATTCAGTCTTTGCATAAACTTGATGAATTTTCCAATACAAGTTCAAGAACTTATGAAATCCTTAAAAATGTATTTCAGTAACCTTAGGGCCACTTCACATGCATCAATTTTCGGAACGATATCGCTTAAGCGATCTGCTTTTTTGATCGTTTAAACGATATCGTTTGTGCGTTGCTACGTGTAATTAAACAATTTTTCTTTGAAAAATTGTTTGACCGCAGATTTGTGAACATGTTCACAAATCTATCGTTGGTCGGCCGGTGGACTCACAGCATCGCTGCGTGTGACACCGGCAGACCAACGATGAACGAGCTCCCAGCGCCTCTCAGCCTTTGCTGGGAGCTCGTATCCATGGTAAACATCGGGTTACTAAGCACGGCGCCTAGTAACCCGATACTTACCATGGTTACCAACGTTCTCGCTGGTCTACATCGTTGGTGAGTCTGCCTGTGTGACAGCTCACCAACAATGTGAACGATATTGTTAGCAATCGCGCGTGCATGTGATCGCTAACAATATCGTTCTGCAAAGTGAACCATGTGACATGGCCTTTAGATACAGTTTACTTGAAGATCTAAAACTTTGTGAAAACCAAAATGTGAGTCCATCTCAAAGCTTATGGTTACAATGGTAATTTCAGCACAAATCTGTAAGCTAAAGACTCCAGAATGATAAATGATATAACAAAACATTTGATACCATGGATGTATACATCTCAAAGTACATATACAACTTTGACCCCTTCTTAGCTGAGAATAGGTCTAGCTATGTACACATCTGCAGCCAAGGCTGGCATCACCACTCAAGACCCCCAGGCATACATATATACACATATAAACTTAGCTGTATATAATATAGCAGCCTTACAGCCTCTATATTATATACATACAGCCTGCAGTCTCTTTATTGTAATCATGAATCATGATGTGTTAACTGGGCCCTTTGAATATAGATTTGAACTATATACCTATCGGATAGTGATATAACTTTTCATCATACGATAATTGAGCTTTATTTGAATAAAACTCTTTAAATAAGTAATATAGCATGTTTTCTATGAAGCTGCTATCATAACGTGATATTCTGATCTCCCTGAACTGCATTAAATCGCTTGTGCTTTTATTTCCTAGGACTCTGAGAACTATGATGAAAAAGATCCAATAGGGAAGGAAACCCTGTCTTCACATGACATCGAATTGTCTTAAAAAGAAAGATCTTCAAACATTTCCTGCCAAATTGATTTTTCCTAAAAGAGAACATGAGCAAACAAAAGCGGCGGACAAAAGAAAGGACACCACTGGGCTTCAGGCTTTTGAAGAACACAGAGAGGAATTCCGCAAGGTAAAGGCCTGAAATCTCCTTCTCTTTGTTGCTTTTGATGTCCGTTCCATCTACTGCTATGACATTATACTCCTTCTATCATGCCTAAATTCTGTTGTGCTATCTTGCTTCAGTATATTGATGTGAAATGTTTATCAGTATGTTGAATTTCTCAGGGACAATCTCATAAATCATGGCAGCTATCTACAGTATGGATAAAGCACAGCAGGACACGGGGCCCTCACATGATGACTGACCGCTGGAGCCAAGACGATCCCTATTATAACAGCACTTGTTAGAGCGTCAATGCTTATTGTGTCAGCTGGTTTATATTTTAAAGCAGCAGGTATATATTATTTATCTCATATATTTTTCATAGATTTCATATAATTTTTATAGCATATATGTATGTACACACTTACTAAAGCCTATGTACTGTAGTACGATGGAATCTATTCTGTATTATAAAGTACTTTTTAATGGCTTTCTGAATATTTATTGTTATTTCTTGATGAGAGTCCATGTCAATTATGGTGTTTGGATTATCTGATTATTGCGCTCCACCTGAGCGGGGTTCATCACAACATAAGGTGCAGAAAAAGTCCACTTTAGAGAATATTGTCAGAATACCCTCCCGTGTGTTACATTTGAGAGGAGATGCTTGTTTGAGTTTTATCACATACATTTATGGCATATTAACACATATTTACACTTTTCAATATCATGGAAGTCCATTGACTCTCATTCTGACTGTTCTATCTAAGCTCAGATTGACTGGACACGAAAAAGGATACAGTATGGTTTCCTTCTAATGCTGTTCCTGTCTTTAAAAAGGGACAGAAGGTGGACCCATGGAACTATAGGCCTTTCAACCTGACTTCTCTACCAGGTAATGTCTTTGAACAAATTACACTGGGTAACAATTTGAAAAAAAATTTCTGTTGAGTTAGGTTTTTGAGCTGATTTATACTACAATTGGCATGCTGATTCCAAAAATGTAGTCAGTTTTTTTTCTAGCACATCAAGTTTTTTCTCCACAACTTACCTACCAGAGAAGCACAATTGCACTGATATCTGTAATAAGACTTGTTATCTGATTACAATTCGACTCATATAGAGCTATGTGGCAACTTGTAAGAGTTATATTTATAATTGTCATGCCTATTTCTTATATATTTCATTTTTTGTTCATATTTGTACTATTTAAAAAAAACAAAACACTTTTTAGGTACAGTAGTTTACATATTTTTGAGAAGACAAAAATCCTATAGTTCAAAAACTTGACGTGAAAGAGAAAAACTGAGATCATTTCTGGATTCAGCATCCAAAAATTAATTAAGAACAGTTGTCTGACCTAACTCCTAAAAAATTGTGTTCCCCAGTCTTATTAAACAACATTTATGCAAGTATCTGGATGAGAATGAAGTGATTAACCAGAGCCAGCATGGGTTGTAACTAGTAAGTCATGTCAGACTAACTTAATTTCTTTCTTTGACAGAATTAATGACTGGGTGATTCAGGGAAATGCAGTTGATATAGTTTACCTTGACTTCAACAAAGCATTTAACAAACTATCTCATACCAGCTTAATTGAAAAATGGCAACTGTTAGGTGGATTCATAATTGGCTTAGTGATCGAACCCAAAGAGTGGTCATAAATGGCCCCACATCCAGTAGGAAGAATGTCTCAAGTGGGATACCACAGGGCTCTGTCCTGGACTCAGTGTTGTTTAACGTCTTTATCAATAATGTGGTGAAGGAATTGAGGGAAAACTAGCTTATAACCCATAGCTAGGAGGGATAGCTAAGACTAGACAAGAGAGAGAGGATTTAAATAGTTCTAAACAAACGAACAGTGGACAGCAAATAAAAGAATGGTTTATAACAGGGAGAAATGCAAAGTCCCACATCTGGGCAAGAAAAATGAAAAAAGCATCTACAGAATTGGAGGAATAGGGCTGAGCAACAGCACGTGTGAAAAAGACTTGTGTATTCTAATAGGTCACAGACTGAGCAGGAGTCACCAGTGTGGTGCAGCAGCTAAAAAGGCAAACACAATTCTGTTATGTATTAACAGAAGCATACAGTCTAGATCACATGAAGTCATTATCGCCCTCTACTCCTCTTTGGTCAGACCTCATCTGGATACTGGAGTCCAATTCTGGGCTCCACATTATAAATAAGACATCAACAAAATGGACAAGGTTCAGAGAAGAGCGACCAGAATGGTGACCAGTCTGCAAACCGTTTCCTATTAGGAACGGATACAGGATTAACATAGTTAGCTTGCAAGACAGAAGACTGAAATGAGACTTAATAGCTGTCAAGGAATATCCAAATGGATAATACACTGTAGAGGGATCAGCTTTATTTTCATTTGCACAAGGAAAAATCAGAAGCAATGGGATGAATTTCAATGAGCGGAGACACATATTAGATATTAGAGAATTTTTTTGACAGTGAGGGTGATCAATGAGTGGAGCAGGCGGCCACGAGAGGTGGTGAGTTCACCTTTAATGGAAGACTTCACACAGAGGCTGGACAGACATCTGTCTGGGATGATTTAGTGAATCCTGCTTCACACAGAGGGTTGGACCAGATGAGCCAGGAGGACCCTTCCAACTGCACCATTCTATAAGTCTATGATTTTATGTGCGCTGTGGAAACAATGGAACAAAACGTTCTAAACTTTGTCAACAGTTAGAACTAATTTTGGGCTTATTTATACAAAATCATTCAAATCAATTGGATTTATGCAGACAGGCTGGCAAGTTTGTCCCCTCTCTATTCATCACTCCCTGACTGCATCCACAGCAGCCATCTTGCATGGAAAAACAAGAGCAGTGGAATCACACTCTACTGAATCTGTTGACTACTGGAATCCACCACTAGTTTAAAAACAGGCTGATTGTTAACTGTCAAGAATGGAGAGGTGGCTGTATGCACAACTAACTGATTCTCAAGGTAAATTTTGGTCTCAGCGGAATCCATTCGAAATTTATGAAAAATCCTACAAATATACCATAAATGTCCCAGATGGGCACACCACTTTAGGCTCAGCCAAGCATTAAAAATTGAGTCAGTCAAATTTTCAAATGCAGATGTCAAAGGCTTCCACTTGCATAGAATTGTCTGCACCGTGTGCGGGTGCACAAGCCGCCTGCTATATTATACTTTTCTGGTCCCTAAAATAGTGCATACTCCAGTGGTCAATGTGGAAAATTGTTACTTGTACACTTGCACGTAGTTTAATATTGGTCAGTGTGCTGTCCTTTTACTTAATTGAAAATGTGTTAGTTTGAGTGAGACCTTAAATGGGTTGTCCACTACAAAGGGATGAATAAAAAAAAAGATATCTCCTGGAATGGCCCATATAAGGGTGCTTTCACACTAGCATTTATTTGAAATCGCGGCAGATGCGGTGAAAAAACCGCATCTGCCGCGATTACCGCATACCGGCTGCACTTGCGGCACGGTTGCGGCACAGTTGCGGCAAGCCCCTTACAATGTGTAGGCGGGCTTGCGGCAGGTCCGGCAAGTGCGGTTTTGGCACTTGCGGCAGGTGTGGCCGCGAAAAAAAACGCGGTCAGCCGTGTTTTTTTTCGCGGCCGCACCTTCTGCAAGTGCCAAAACCGCACTTGCCGCACCTGCCGCAAGCCCGCATATACATTGTATGGGGCTTGCCGCAACCATGCCGCAAGTGCAGCCGGTATGCAGTAATCGCGGCAGATGCGTTTTTTTCACCGCATCTGCCGCGATTTCAAATAAACGCTAGTGTGAAAGTACCCTTAGTTCTGCAATCTCTACCTGAATGCTGCAGCCGATCAGCAGCTGTAAGGGATATAGTGCTGAATATGGAGGAGTGGCACCATTTTGGGAAGGGAGTATTGTTTTTTAGTTTTGTTTTTTCATCCCTGGACCCATTCATAAAGTGAACAACCCTATTCAGAAGATAATTATTTAGAAAATCAGATCTTTTTGTCACAGAATTCCGTATGGAATATATACAAAAATATAGCAGGCCGTTGCTTTTTAGACCATCTCAATTTCTATTGAACACTATATACAGTATTTAGGGAATTAATTCTGTGTATATAGTGGAAAATATCTTTAAAGGGAACCTGTCAGCTATTTTATGCCCTCCAACTATCACTGTCTATCCCTGCAGCTTCATAGTAATATTCTAATCATCCCTGTCTGAGCTCATAGTATAATATTAAAGGTGAGAAAAAAAAAGCATTTATTCATTTACATTTTTTTATGTAAATGAGGCACTGACTACACCTTGGAGGAAGTAGTCTGTCTGGCTGGTTAATAGTTAACTATTAACTTCCTCTGTCTAAAGGACCTGGGTGATATATCGATCATGTGACCATAATGGGCGGAGCAAAGCAAGCAAAAACATTATGGTCTATCAAGACATAGTTCCGCTTCATACAGCATCTTATAAAATTCTGCTGAAATGTTAACTATTAACCTTCCAGAGTGACTACGTCCTCCAAAGCGTCTATACATGGCCTTATTTACATAGGAAAATGTAAGTGTATAAATGCTTTTTTTCATCTTTAGCATTACAGTATCAGCTCAGACAGGGATGAATATGTGGAGCCTACTGGGACGGGGTACTCGTTACCAGATCGGCGTACTGCTGGGGATATCACGGCGGTCTTGGTCCGGACCGTGCCCCGGGTTCCGCAAGTAAATGGGGGAATGTTTACAGGGGAGTTTGTCATGACACCACTCACGGGTTGTGGTCAGGGTGACCACCGCTGCTGCAAAACCTCCGGGGATGATGTTTGGCAGCTGGGGATGTAATGCCTCTCCGCAGGAAGAGCTTGATTACCCGGGGCAGAGATAGTAACAGTCTATAGATGGTGCTATGGATGTTGCAGGATAGGGGTAGTAGTAGAGATGATAGCTGCTTGTGAGGGAACGCAGGATTTGAGCACAAGGATCACACAAACTCACGGTTTTGAAGTTTTCCATGTCTTTACTGCAGATGATGTTGTTAGCAGAGTACTGTCCACGGAGTCTGTACTGGGGCCGGGTTGCTCCTACCCTATCCGGGTCCTCAGCTTCCCTCTCCTGCGCTGTGTGTGTGGCCCTGCTGCCGCTTCAGCTAGGTTGCTGGCCTGTCTCTCCTCACAGGTACCCCCTTTGCTAGGCAACTTGAGTCTTTCCTCTGTCTTTCTGACCCCGTCGTGTTGCTTCGCTGAGGTACAGTGTACATATATAACCTCCACTAGTCCGGTGTTTACTGTGCTGCATATGTCAGTCACAGTTTCGGATCCGGTATCCTGTCTGTGCGCTCCTCCAGGACGAGTTATGAGGTAACTCAGTCTCCCAGATGTGTTCTCCTGTTTCTGTTACTCCTTGCCTCAGACCCTGGCTAGGCCTGGAAGTGGGTAGCAGGCTGTGGAGAGGCCTAAGGCAGCCCCTTTACACCACTTGTCTTTCTTCCTCAGTTTTCCCAGGAACTGAACTAACTCCAACTGACTAACTGTCACTGCCACTCTGAGGTAAACAACATTAGCTCCTCCCACCACTCCGCTCCTCCCCACCTCCTCTCCACACCAAAATATATAGGGAAGCAGCTTTAGCTCCCCTTCTGGCCTGGAGGAGCTAGTGTAGTGTTGTGGGTTGTGCGGGGAGTTAACCCTTGGTGATGTTACTGTGGCACATTAACCCCTGGGGTGCCAGAATTAGAATAGTATTGTGAACCTTCAGGTGCAGACAGTGATAGCTGGGGGGCATAAATGACCTGAGAGGTTCCCTTAAAATGTAAAGCCCTGGCATCTACTACTATAACCCAGAGGTTTACAATGTGTGGCTTGGAAGCCACATGTGGCTTGCAGGCCTATGATGTGGGCTTGGGGCTGTCTGGCAATTTGGAGCATTAAAACGATGATTAGCGAACAGCTATAAAGAGCAGGTCTCAAGATAGCGACTTTTGCAAGTAGCCCCACAGAGAAGAGCAAACATAGATATACTGGCCTTTTGGGTGTTTAGATAAATTAAGTAAAGTGATTTGAAGACATGATAAATAGGGATGAGTGAGTAGTGAAATTATCGGACTCGCTATACTCATATCGAGTAGGTCCCAATACTCGGGTACTCGTTACGAGTAGTGAGTCCAATGTAAGTCAATGGGAAATGCGAGTACTAACTCTGCTGGACCCTATAAAGGGTTCTGGGGGGCTGAGGAAAAGGCTGAAATGGGTGCATAATTGTTTAAAAGCAGGTGACAAAAAGCCGCCGGACTTTAAACACTCAGCCCATCCTCCACTTTCCCGCAGCCTCCCATCCCGATCCTCCGCTCCCCCTGCCTCCTCCCATTCCAATCCTAAGTTAGGACCTGGCAGGGAGCGCAGCACTAGTGAGCGGGGAGTGCAGGACCCGGACGGGGAAGCCAGCAGAGAAAAACTTCACCACTGGCTTTCCTGGTCTGTGCTGCGCACCCCGCTTCCTGATAACCCCTCCCCGCTACCTGGTGCTTTGCTCCCCACCCGGTCCTAACTTAGGATCCAGCGGGAAGGGGGAATCAGGGAGCGGGGAGCGCAGCACTGACAGGGAAAGCTGGCGGTGAAGTCTTCTCACTGCCGGCTTTCCTGCAGGTAATTTCAAATGAACAGCTGTGGTATTAGCTGATACTGATCAGCTGTTCATTGGAAACAGCCGCCAGTGCCCTCAAAGGGTTCATGTGACTTCATGCTTGACTGCATGAATCTATTGATACACTGCAAAAGTAGCCTAAAAGTGATTAAAAGTTGTTAAAAATAATAAAATTACATACTCACCTGTTTGACGCCTGCACCGGGACCATCAAAGAAGACATCAAATCACCGGACAAGGACCTGTGACTACCAGCCAGATGATCACTAACGGCCACCTGATTGGCCAGATTGCAAGGTCCTGACAGTACACCTTGGCCAGATTGCAAGGTCCTATCAGGTGGCCGCTAGCGACCACGTGGTTGCGACGTGTCGCCATCTGATTGGCCAGATCGCTACCAGCCATCTGATTGGCTGGTGGTCACAGGTCCTTGTCCGGTGATCGGATGTCTTCTTTGCCGGTCCCGATGCAGGCGTCGGACAGGTATGTAATTTATTATTTTTAATCACTTTTAGGCTACTTTCACAGTGTATCTATAGATACACTGCGAAAGTATTCATACTTGCTATACTCACAACGAGTACCGAGTACCGTTACCGTTATCGTTGCGAGTATAGCGAGTACGAATATTACGGTACTCGCTCACCCCTAACGAAAGCACTTGTAATGTATGTTGTATGATCCAGCCATTTGTTATAATTATTTATGATGATACTTGTAAGCACATACTTGCAGGTTGCAGTTTTATAATTTCAGGTAAAATTAATAAGAACAATTTAAATTAAATTGAATATTATACTTTTATTTCTACAATAAAAAAAAATTGAATTTACCAGTCAGTTAGCAATAGACAGAATTTAATAACTGAAGTGCTCAGTTGAGTGATATCTGATGCCGGGACGTCTATAGACCATGAATGTACTTATTACAGATCCAACATAATGAACCAATTTTTTTGAGTTCAACAAGCTACAAAAAGCCTGCCATAAAAATCCATGGCAGAGGCAACAGCCGAACAGCTCAAGCATAAAAACTTTCTATATTAGAATAAAATATATAAGGTGTAACTGGCTTCAGGTTCCATTTTAAAGATCTCATTTTAGGAATAATTAAGTCTTATGTGTTTTATTGGAGATTACTGAGTCTGTATCTGATGTTATAAGACAAGGAAGTTAATCAAAGGGCAAATCATGAAAAGAAAAGTGAACTGCAGAAAGGGATTTCATCATAAAAAGAAAATTAGCAAAATAACTGCGGTATAAAAATATGAAATTATAGGATTGTTACATTGGTATGTAAATGTGGAGCTCCGATACCTCTAAGGGTACCTTTACACGCCACAATTTTCGGTGTCAATAGGAGGCAATCTAACGTGCGCGTGTATGTTTTTCATGGTCGCCTCAGATCGTCGATGGCACTTTTACATGCCGCAATTTCGCCCTTAACCTAAGGTGATGTGTCGCCCCAGAAATCGCGACACCAACAGCGGCCAACATCCGGTCAACTCCCCTCGCCGCTTAACACGCCGCAATCCACAAAGGAATGTGGGCGTACATGTTCAGCACGGCGATAACATAGGCGTGCCAGACTGGTTTACATCGCGCCCAAACACGCTCATTGGACAACGCAATAGCATTATGATTGGCCAGCCTGCTCTGGAAGGCTGGCTAATACATGACGCCGTTGTCTATCGGAGTTTATGATTAATCCACGCTCATGTTGTCGTTAGTGGCTGCTGCGACACACTTTCGAGGCTCTATAGCGTCACACAGGAGCAGTTTTGTGCAGGACAGTGGCTTAGACGACACAATGGCTATATGTCAGCCAATGGGAACACAGTAGCCACCATCAATCATCGCCGACGGGGTGCGGACTCCAGCACGCTGTGACCCGCCTACGGGAAATCAATAGGCGACGTTGATTCCATCACTATCGCCCGTTCACATGCCAAAAATAGGGAATATTGACTTCATGATTGCCTCTGATTTTGAAGAAGTGGTGTGAAATCGGAACCAGGCGACAGGTTTTTTATCACCGCCAAATTCCCAAATTACATGCCGCAACTGGGAGGCAATTTGATGGCGATGGTGCCAGGGCAGTTGCGGCGTGTAAAGGAACCCTAAGAGGAAATTAAACCATTATAGGACAAAGACCAAGTTTGAAATGTTTTGTAGGAAAAAAATCTAATTTTTTACACCTTCCACACAAGATCAAACATATTATCTCACAAGTATCTAAAAACTAAGAAAAATGAAAGACTAATACATTAAGAAAATGCATTTGAGTAGCATAAATGGTTTGTTCAATTTTTAAATAGAAATTCTCACCAGGTTTTTGCTATCCCATTTGTGAGCCACAAGGAAAAAAAATCCAGCAACAACGTCCTTTAAATTTTCTTGGATAAAGTTAAAAGTCCATTTTATTTCGGCATATTAAAAAGCAGAAATGCCAGACATGAGTCAACCATTTATGTAAGCATTTCTGCTTTTTTATATGCCTAAATAAAATAGGTTTTTAACTTTTAAAATTTTCCCAAAATTTAAAGGACGCTGTTGATGGATTTTTTTCTTTGTTGCCCATGACATTAGCTCTGAGCAGAGCTTTCCTTACATCCATGCACCGCCCTAGAAACCACCTCCTATACTGATTCTATACGGTGAGCGGAAACTTTTCTAACTAAGCGTCCTCTGAGGAAGGGGACCGCCTAAGTCCCAGAAATGCATTAGTGAGATAGCACATTGAACACTAGTGGACTTGACTCTATGACGGTCCTGAAGTAACCGCTAAGACTCCGCCTCACCCCACCCACACGACAGTGTCATGCTGACGTAGGAGGGCAACGTCATCAGGAAGCGGAAACTCTGGTCATCTGCGGAGACACCGCATGTGGAAGGAGAGGCGGCAAGGCGGCAAGGAGAGATAATATCAGCGATCAGCGTGCAGCTGGCCAGAGGGAGCCAATATGAGAAGGTAAACCATGCTGTCAACGTAGATTAAGGGAGGAGAGTATACTGAAAGCATTATCAGATTAATGGCATATTGAGGTTAAAATACTGCACAAAAAGGTTCGCTTGGGAGGGTGTTGTAATTGAGCAGGATAAGGTGACCCCGAATATTAGGTTAGATAATGGAGTGGGCACACATTAGATTGTTATAGTGAAGAGATATCACGTGTCACAATTAGAAGACATATCACAGGTTTGTTGTACATATAAACATATAGTAAGATGGTATGTAGATGAGAGGTTGAATTATAGGGAATATTGCAGATAATTTATTGTATTGAAGTATACATAGATAGAAGCACACTATAAGTATTGGTATCAATTTAGTAATTGAATGCAAATTTCACTGTAGGTGTGGCAGAAAACCATTGTAAAGGGAAAGGATTCGGGAAGACGTCCAGGACTTGAAGTGTATGAGGTAGTTTAATTATATACAATAATTGTACACAATAACATCTAAAAATAAGGTTTATTAAAGTTAATAGTATATATAATTTACAGATTACAAGAGGACACAGAGTCTGCACAACAAGAGTATTTATAAAATCATGGACTAAAGTTCACATATCTCTACAGGTACTGCTATTTAAATACTAGAGTTTGGTTATTGAAAACTTAAGACAAACTACGGTAATAATATTATAATATTTTAATAATTCTCATTAGTCAAAGAAGTATAAGAAAATAAAGGCAGTAAACAGAAGCAGTACAGAAAAAAAAACCTAAAATAAGGTAAGATGTTAATAATTATAAACATAAAAATACAGTACCTGAGGTAAAATCAAATGGTGATTTAATATATCTTTTTAGGATCCTACACATAGAATGAAGAACACTGACCCATAAAAGAACAGTGTACAAGATTTATACCGTAAGAAGAATACCTTAATAGCTTTTGCACTAATTTTAAAGAAATCTATAAGTATTGTATTAATTGTACAAAAAATATATAATGCTTATGAAATTGGGGTTTTTAATACTATTTATGAATTTTTATAAATTTTAATAAATTGATTGATGATAAAAAACAAAGAACAGTGAGTCAATTAGTAGGGTACAGTTAAGCTATTGAATAGAGGTTTGTGTTGCACTGGGCTCTTAGAAGTATACATGGATATATACAATAAACTCCCACAGGAGCAGTGCAGGCATTTAAGTCTCCAGATAATGGCATGCCAGACCTGGTATGTCACTCTCTATGACAAGAAACCTCACTTCTTAGGCCGGTTTGACACCATGGTGTGATCAGGTCCGGGGCTATCCGATGTGAACCGGACAGCCCTGGACCCGATTTTGACAGAATGTAGCCCTATGGTGCCGGATAGAGCCGGATGGCAGTGATTTGCCATCCAGTTTTGTCCCTGTCCGGCAGCATCAGGCTGCATTGTTTTTTTGCCCCAGACACAAAAACGGAGCTTGCAGCATTTTTGTATCTAGAGCAAAAAATTAAACCAAACTGGATCCTGCCAGATTCTCCTGGATCCAGTGCCCCCTAACATGGGAGTCTATGGGGCGCTGGATCGCGCCAGACCCGACAGAGAATCTGTCAGGTTCCCGGATGGCGGGTGCTAAAGCTCAGGGCTGACCGCATTGAACTTCAGCACCTGGAGCTGGCCCCTGCTAAGATTTCAGGCCCGCGGCTAGCGGGCCTGAAATCCTGACATTTCATATTCTGACATCTCAGCAGGGACAGCTCCTGAACCCTGCGATCTGCCGATTCCAGCAGAAAACAGGAACAGAGGGCATATTTGCCCTCCGATTCTGTTCTATCAAGGCCTGTCAGGTTCTGTCCGGTGTATCCTGCAAAACACCGGACAGAACCTGATACACCACAACTGTCGTGTGAAACCGACCTTACATGTAAGATTTATCTGGTCTCATGTCAGCGCTGCTCCTCAGCTGAATGTGCTTATGATTGCAGCTCCTTTTGCAGTTGGGATATTTATTGATCTCTCTTTCTTCAGTGTGCAGCTATCCTGACACATGACTAGGACGGCTGCACTTTGAATTATTTTGCAGGCAACATGTTTATCACGTTCTCGGAGAACCCCTTTAATGGGCATCCAAAAGCCGTAAGAACTGGGAATACTTCAATTGGAGTTAAAGACGTTTTCTCATATTGGTCTAATTTTTGTAGCATTCCCGATGATCAGCAGAATGGAAAGGTCACAGAGCTCCAGTGGAAATCATGTCGCTTCCTTAGGTCATCAGCACGATAAAGCTGTTACTTGCTCTAAATCACTCACCTTACTGTAGGTTCATTATGAAATGCCTCTGCTGACTGTGAAAAAACGTCTGAAATGTCAGATTATTGTTAATGTCCCTGTCAGTGAAAGTAATTTTATACACTGCTTGATCTCGAAATATTTGGTAGATGGAGACGAGCGGATTGATCAATGTTGAGTAAAATTTTCTGAAATTTGCAGTTTCACATGAATTCGAACATTTTTAGATTTGATTCATTGGTTGCATAACAACCCAAAAACTTTCTTGGTAACATTCTCCATGCTGCTGAAGCATCAGAGTGGGCAAATGTCATTTTGTAGTCTACCATTATGCCCAGGAGCTATGACATCTTACAGTTTCTCACCCCTTGTACCCTTGTCAGTACCAGGGCCATCACAGATCAGCGGTTCTCAGTGGAGCACAGTTTGCATGGCAGAATAACTGTCCATCTTCAGAGTCAATGCGTAAGAATCTCTATCCTGTAGAGTGTAAGCTCTTTTGGTTAGCAGTGATCTCTCTCTTCCTTCTCAATGTATGTATTATGAGCAATTAGAAGCTTTCCAGTATGGAAATTCAAGCAAATGTATTAACCGCAAATCAGATTTTTGTTGAAAATTCATCTAAGTTGGCAAATTTAAATTTCACTAGATCTGCTCTTCTCTAGTAGGAAGCATAGCCTTGAAGTCTGCATTTAGATGGACATTGAATGTAGAGGTAGTCATGCACAAGCTTCACTGAATTCTAAAGACGCTACAAAAAAAGCAACTTACCGTATATACTCGTGTATATGCCGACCCGTGTATAAGCCGACCCCCTACTTTTGCCCCCAAAAACTGGGAAAACGTATTGACTCGCGTATAAGGCGAGGGTGGACTCCAGCACAGGTATACAGGCCCCCTCAGTGGTATACAGCAGGCCCCAGCAGTGGGGTATACAGCAGGCCCCAGCAGTGGGGTATACAGCAGGCCCCAGCAGTGGGGTATACAGCAGGCCCCAGCAGTGGGGTATACAGCAGGCCCCAGCAGTGGGGTATACAGCAGGCCCCAGCAGTGGGGTATACAGCAGGCCCCAGCAGTGGGGTAACAGCAGGCCCTAGCAGTTGGGTATACAGAAGGCCCCAGCAGTGGGGTATACAGCAGGCCCCAGCAGTGGGGTATACAGCAGGCCCCCAGGGGAATACAGCAGGCCCCCAGGGGTGTAAGCAGGCCCCCAGGGGAATACAGCAGGCCCCCAGGGGTGCAAGCAGGCCCCCAGGGGTGTACAGCAGGCCCCCAGGGGTGTAAGCAGGCCCCCAGGGGTATACAGCAGGCCCCCAGGGGTGTACAGCAGGCCCCCAGGGGTGTAAGCAGGCCCCCAGGGGTGTAAGCAGGCCCCCAGGTGTATACAGCAGGCCCCCAGGGGTGTAAGCAGGCCCCCAGGGGTATACAGCAGGCCCCCAGGGGTGTAAGCAGGCCCCCAGGGGTGTAAGCAGGCCCCCAGGGGTATACAGCAGGCCCCCAGGTGTGTAAGCAGGCCCCCAGGGGTGTAAACAGGCCCCCAGGGGTGTAAGCAGGCCCCCAGGGGTATACAGCAGGCCCCCAGGGGTGTAAGCAGGCCCCCAGGGGTATACAGCAGGCCCCCAGGGGTGTAAGCAGGCCCCCAGGGGTATATACAGCAGGCCCCCAGGATACAGCAGGCCCCCGGGGGTATATACAGCAGGCCCCCAGGGGTATATACAGAAGCCCCAGTGGCACTCGCCCCCCCATATTGAGAAGAGCCCCCACACTTTGCAGAGCCCCCCCGCTGCATAATCTTACCATCCAGGGTCTTCTTCACCGGAGGTCCTGCAGTCCATCCTCGCGCGCTGTGTTCCCGGTCTCTTGTGACCCGGCGGTCGCAGTCAAATGACGTCATCGCGCTGGGTCACGTGAGACCGGGAACACAGCGCGCGATGATGACTGCAGGACCTCCGGTGAAGAAGACCCTGGATGGTAAGATTATGCAGCGGGGGGGCTCTGCAAAGTGTGGGGGCTCTAAACATGCTGGGGGGGCTAGTGCCACTGGGGGGCTGCCTGTATACACTGGGGGGCTGCTGTATACACTGGGGGCTGTATACACGGCTCCCCCTGCCGCTGTGATCGGCGGGGGGAGCCGTGCATATCTAATGAGCGGCCCCACGAGATGGGCCGCTGTCAGCAGCCTCCCCCCCCCCCGCCTCCTCCAGCCTCCCCAGCACCCGGACCCATAGGATTACCATATTGACCCGTGTATAAGCCGAGGGGGTGACTTTTCAGCCCAATTTTTGGGCTGACAAACTCGGCTTATACACGAGTATATACGGTAATTAGGGTCCCTGATTTACAGGTGCTAGTGATAGTAGTGAGTATTATAATGCTGTTTTTATTGATTTTTTGATGCGTTTATGAGAGCAATTTTGTCACAAGCAAAGTCAATGAGAATTCTTTTTTGATGCTTATTTTTTCATTGCAGATTTGGTGCAGAAATAAATCTGCAGCGTTTCAAGTCTTTCGGCATTTTTGCAGTGTTTTGCCACCCAAGAAGGCATGAAAAACGCATGGGAAAAAACACATAAAAAATGGACTGAAAGTGTTTCAAAAACGTCTCAAAATCATGTAGCAAAAATGCACATTTTTCTCTGCCAAGAGATGCAGATTTAGGGCAGAAATTTCTGCAGCCAAATATTCATCGTGTACACATACCCTAGGTTTCAGGACTCCGGATCTTCAGATTACCCTTTGTGTCTCCTCGCCCTTTTCCAAAACGGCATCTGCTGCTTCATTTCTGTCCTTGTGTTCCTGCTCTCCTGCCCTTATAAGCTCCAATCCATCCATCAGTCCTTGCTTGCGTATTTTGCTTGGATCTCTTGCTCCTCTGTGCATCTCAATATAGTGCTCTTTCACCAGCTATTCCGGTATGGCTTTTCCCAGCTTCACTGCAGTGTGAAGTCCAGTTAATCTCCACCTGCTTCCTGTTGACCTCGCTGCAGGAAAGTTGATCTGTCTGGAGTTTGTTCTGCCAGTCTGCCCTGCTTCACGTAAGCCTGTTTGTTCTAAATGTTCTGCTGCGGCCATTCAGTTAAGTTTATGCAGTGCAGTTGCAGAGCTCTGGACTGTTCTGGACTTGTAGTTTGTTGCTCTGCACTGCATCCAGTTCTGTACTGTTTTGTCAAAGACTATATCACTTCCAGGCCTCCCTGGATATCACCTGCTACTTATAGACTAGTCCATTATTGGCCACTACCATTGTGAACTGTTACTTATTGACTATTTTGCTACTGGCTATACCAATATGAATTGTTGCCTATAGACGTTTCCCTTATCAACCGCTACCAGTGTGAACTTTAATGTAGAGACATTTCCTTATATTTTTCCTTATTTTTTCTTTAGTTTCTTTGGTGTTTTAAATCTATATTTAATTTGCACCAATGGTTTTTTTCTTTAAAGTGTACCATTTTTTTGATCCTATGTTTCATGTGTTCTACTTTTTTTATTATGTTCACCATTGGGAGCATGGTTTTGGTCTTCCAGATGTTTTGTGAAAATTGAACAATTGTGACTTTTTTAAAAGCTAAAAAAACATTGTGCACATAATCTCTAGATTCCCTTGGAATCGTTTTTTTGTGAAACAGGAAGTTTTTACATAAATGTTAGTGATATGGGTGAAATGTTAAGGTAACATGCAACTTTTTGCTATAAGCATAAGTTTAAAATAATAACATTTTTTATCTTGCTCAAAATCTTTTTGAATAATTTTATGGCAGTCAATGAATACCCCAAAAGAAAAAAAGAGGTGGCGCTAGAGTTCGTCCACTTCCCCACTGAAGTGACAATTTACAATTTAAAAAACAACTATTTAGTTGAGGCCGTATATTTTTTTGGGCAGTTATAAGGAGAAATTTGGCAAATAGTAAAATTTCCTGTGATTCATAAAGCCAAATTAGGCTTGGTCCAAGACTAATATTATGTTAAAATCTAAAATAAAAAACTAAAATTATTTCCTCTTATATCGAAGCATCAGGATAGAACATAACAGCTTAAACACTTTCTTTTTCAACATATTAAATTTTAAACCTTTGCAAAGAACATCGACAAATACTAATCAATCTCTATGTTCTTATGGATTTTTCCTTTGACTAAACAAATAGAGTTGAGGACAGAAGACTGAATACAATTACGTCAATGATTATAATGTAGGAATAAATAAAGACAAAAACTGTAGTCAGGGCTACTGTCATTTCTGAACACCGTCCATTGATCTAGGTTATCTTACGATTTTATCATGACTTTTGACTTTCAGTAAACTCAAATTCAATACTGGTGATAACTCTGGCTCTTTTCTAACCTTTCTATTTACAGTTTTGTCTTTGTACAAATGTATGGATCCCGTGGGTCTACCGCAAAAACAATACCACACTTAATTCAATAGTACCTTTTCTCCTTGGTCTTGGGAAGCCATCTAAGTTAGAGATAAAGATTTGCTTATCCCGTTGTACAATACTGACCTTTATATTCAAACTTATGTCAGAACTCTCAGTTCTTGTTGACACATTAATGAACCTGTCACAAGGATTTTCCCGTCTAAAGTGCGGCCACTAGCAGTAAGTTCCCATATACAGCATTTATATACAGTCCTTTGCTGTATATAAGTCCCCAAGCCGATCTGTATAACATAATATTATTACTTGTCTATGAGGCAGTCTGATCCAATCGGCATCACTGGTCTTGATCTGTCACCTCCCCTTCTTTTTGCTTCGTGTTGATGGTTTGTTCTACGTCATCCACGCAGTATCCCTCATTGCCAAGGGCAAAGTAAAGTAATGTAATGCACATGCATGAGGAAAGGTCTCATTACCTAACTACTCTTTGGATTGCCCACACATCATACTGACAGTATTATGCCCATACATGATGTTGGTGTCTACACAATTCTATTGATTATTCAATTTTTGGTAAGATCTGTATATATATCACCTACTCATATGTACATATTTTTGTTTAATTATTAGTGATGAGCGAGCATGGTCGCCACTACTCGGTACTCGCACGAGTATCACTGTACTCGGGCTACTCGGCGAGCACCGAGTAATCTCGCGATACTCGTGCTGTGCTCGTGGTCGTCATCTCTGCATGTTGGCGCTCTTTTGAGAGCCAGCCCACGTGCAGGGATTGGCTGGCAGACCACTGCAATGCCACAGCCCTGTTAGTTGTGGCATTGCAGTGATTGGCCGGCCTGCACAGCGTGACTGAGCCTTTATAAGACCCGGCCACGCTGTGCTCTGCACACAGGCATCCAGACAGTGAGTGTAGGGAGAGTGTCTGCTGCTGCTTAGGGACAGATTTGCGGCCCTCATAGGTAGATCCGGAGCAGGGCTGCAAACTGCTGCTGAGCTGACCACAACAGTCCTTCTCAGGACTAATCTAGGAGGATATAGGCAGGGTGATCCAGATCGGAGTCCAAGCTTTTCTGTGACCATTACAGTCACCAGACTGTTGTACTTACTAGCTTGATCCAGGTTAGGACTTAGGGACTAAAATCCTCATCTGCTGTGACCATTACAGTCACCAGACTGGTGTACGTACTACCTTGATACAGGTTAGGGACTAAAATCCTCATCTCCCGTGACCATTACAGTCACCAGACTGGTGTACGTACTACCTTGATACAGGTTAGGGACTAAAATCCTCATCTCCCGTGACCATTACAGTCACCAGACTGGTGTAATTACTACCTTGATACAGGTTAGGGACAAAAAAATCCTAATCTCCTGTGACCATTACAGTCACCAGACTGGTGTACGTACTACCTTGATACAGGTTAGGGACTAAAATCCTCATCTCCTGTGACCATTACAGTCTCCAGACTGGTGTACGTACTACCTTGATACAGGTTAGGGACTAAAATCCTCATCTCCCGTGACCATTACAGTCACCAGACTGGTGTAATTACTACCTTGATACAGGTTAGGGACAAAAAATCCTAATCTCCTGTGACCATTACAGTCACCAGACTGGTGTACGTACTACCTTTTTTTTTTAAACCATTAAAATTTTTATTGTTTAACACATAACATACATAAACATGCCTTAACCTAGGCATAGTGTAAAAAGATTACAAAGGTAGAACCGGGGGAAGACAAGGGGAAAGATGAGGGGGGGAAGTAGGGGAGGGGGTCATCGGTTAACATATGTAATAACATATGAAATTTCAATTATATAAAAAATACAAAACATCAGAATTAAACAAATCCTAACAATAGGAGTTCACTGCAAAAGATATACCGGAATGTCAGAGGCTAAAGAAGAGGAGGTCCAGGGATCCCACCATGAGAAGATTCTATTCTTTTTTGACAGGGAGGTAGCTGTAAGAGTTTCATAGCAGAAGTGTAGGTTCAGTTTATTGATCAATTCTGATCTAGAGGGAGCAGTAGGGGCCTTCCAATGAGCAGCTATGCATTGTCTGGCGGCAATTAGCACATTCGTAATAATAGGCAGAAGAGGGGAGGGGAAGTCCACCAATGTGATGCCCAGAAGAGCCATAGGGCTCGTTAGAGTAAAGGGTAAGTGAGTCACTTCTGTTAGAATTGCTTCAACCTGACGCCAAAAAGCATTAATCACAGGACATTCCCACCATACGTGTGCCATGGTTCCAGAGGAACCACAACCCTTCCAACATGAAGAGGAGGTGGCCAAACGAAGCCTGGCCAATCTCTCAGGTGTCATATACCACTGCAAAAGTATTTTCCTAGCTTGCTCCATGTGGCCCACACATGAGGAAAATTTGGACGGGTGAGATAATGCAAAGGCCCAGTCATCTCCCGAGGCAGTGAAAGAGAGTACAGACTCCCATGCCTCCATGCAAGGGAGTTTATGTTGTACCCCATGGAGCAACAAGGAGTTATACAGAACCGACACTCCATTTGAAATAATGGTGTTGGGTTTAAAGTATTTTTGACCGGGGGAATCTGTAATAGTCGGGGGGTCCTTAAATATATGCATATTACGTAGGAGACTATGAAATTGTATATATGAGAAGTAAACTGAGTTCGGGAGAGGGAAGCGGGTCTGAAGAGCTGAAAAAGGGAGGACCCCAGATGGGCCAAATAGGTCCACAATATGCTTAATACCAGCCTGTTTCCAGGGAAGCACAGAGACACCCTCGATGGTATCCCTCAAAGCGTCCAGCGAGACATAGCGTGCTATATGTGGAAAAACAACCGGACAGACAGATGCCCAAAGTTTAGTAGCAGCAGACATGGTTGATAAAATACTCCCAGATAAGTTAGAGCGCAAAAGGGAGGCCTCCAGTAGACGCCTGAGGGATCCACCGGGGGCAAATTGAGATTCAATTCGTAACCATGGAATGTCAGAGATCCCATCCCACCACAACTTGAGGGGTTCCAATATAGCCGCTCTGTAGTAAGCTGCCAACATAGGGGCACCCAGTCCACCTTTAGAGTAGGGAAGGACCATCCACCTCCTCCTAATTCTATGCGGCTTGTTACTCCAAATGAAGGCATCTATAATGGATTGGAACAAAGAAAGACGTCTTGAGGGGATATGGAGGGGTAAGCACCTGAATAAGTATATTAGCTTCGGCAATAACATCATCTTGACTACCTGTATGCGAGCCATCCATGAAAGCGCAGATTCAGAGAATTTCCCCACATCAGCTCGTAGGTCCGCAGTGAGGGCTTCACAATTAGTACGTACCAAGTCAGCCAGGCGTGTCAGTTTAATACCCAAGTAAGAGAACCCCGCCGGGGACCACATGTACTGATAAGTATTTTGAATGTTGATTTGAAGTGACAAGGGGAGGAAAAGAGGAAAGATAGTTGATTTAGATATATTAAGCCTATAATATGAAACCGCAGAGAAATCACGTAGGAGATCCGAAATCGCACTTAAGGAATGCTGAGGGTCAGAACATGTAAAAACCACATCATCTGCATACAGACTAATTTTATATTCAGTCAGACCAACCCGAATCCCCCCGATGTCTGGGGACTGACGGGCAATAGCAGCAAGAGGTTCCATGATCAATGCAAAAATTAGTGGCGAGAGGGGGCATCCTTGTCGCGTTCCATTAGAAATGGAAAAGGTTCGGGATTGAAAACCGGAAGCCCGAACTGAGGCACTCGGATTAGTATACAAGGCCATAATGGCTCGAGCAATAATGCCGCGGAAGCCAAATTTGTCTAGGGTCCTTTCCAGATATCCCCAGTGCACCCGATCAAATGCCTTTTCTGCATCAAGTGAAAGGAATGCACTGGGGATGTGCCCCCTCTCCACCACATCTAGCAGATTTATCAAACGTCTTGTGCCATCTCTCGTCTGCCTACCCAGGACAAATGCCACCTGGTCTGGATGGACTAGAGAGGGCAGCACTGTAAGAAGACGATTGGCCCACACTTTAGCATAAATTTTTACATCTGCGTTAAGCAGTGCGATTGGGCGAAAGTTGGAAGGTGTAGTTGGAGGTTTGCCGGGTTTAGGAAGGGTGGCTATCAAAGCTTCCAACCCTTCTCGTCTGATACAGCCAGAACGGGCCCAGTGATCAAATAGACGTACAAGGTATGGACCAAGGACAGGAAAAAACTGGGCATAATAAGGAAAAGAAAACCCATCTGGGCCGGGAGCTGAGGATTTTTTAGATTCTTTTACGATTTGGGACAGTTCCGAGAGTAGAATTGGGGAGTTTAAGGAGGACAGCTGCTCAGGGGTAATGCTAGGAAGGGCTGCTCTCTCCAGGAAGGCAGAGATATCATCAGGGGAGGGCTGGGGCACCGAAGAGTCTTCCCGCAGATTGTAAAGATCAGCGTAGTAAGAGGCAAATTCGTTAGCAATTTGGATAGGGTTATAGATTTTTGAAGAGTCTGATTTGGTAATAAAGGGAATCCTTGCCTGTAATTCTCCCTTCTTGACACGCCTGGCCAACAGGGCACCCGCACGGTCCCCCATGGCATAATAATTAGCCCTGGTTTTCCTCAGTGCGTTGGCTGTAGAACGAAGCAGTAACTGCCGGACCACCAGACGAGCCTTATTGAGATCGGAAAGCAAGGCCGCAGTAGGGGCGTGTTTGTGCTGAGATTCCAATCGCGCAATCTCAGACAAAGCGTCCTTTAACGTCTGAGTGTATTTACGCTTCTGGATGGCTGCAATTTTAAGTAAATGGCCTCGCATAACTGCCTTGTGTGCGAACCACAACACGTCTGGCTGAGTCTCTGGTAGATCATTATTGTTGAAGAATTCTTTAAGGTATGAATCCAAAGTGGAAACATTAGACTGGTCAGTCAGCAATTGAGTATTTAGACGCCATCGTGAAGGAGGAGAAATAGCCAACGGGTCTTTAAGTGAAACTGTCACTGGAGCATGGTCTGACCATGAAATATTGCCTATTGACGCTGCAGTACAGTGAGGGAGAGCCACGTCGTCTACCAGTATATAGTCAATCCTGCTATAAGATGCATGCCTCGATGACATATACGTGTAGTCTCTCTCACCGCAATGAAGATATCGCCAAATATCATGCAGACCATGGAGACGGACAAGGGGGCCGGTTTCACCTCTTGAGGTTGAGGGGACTGAACAGTCCATCAATCTTGATATTGGAGCATTGAAATCGCCCGCTATTACTTTATGCCCATGTTGAACGTCCCCAAGAATCCGCAAGACGGATTTAAAAAATTTGAGCTGACCAGTATTTGGCCCATAGACCGAGGCTATCGTAAATGGGGCGTTGTTAATAGTGCACAGGATTATCAAATATCTACCAGAGGGATCTGAGATTGTTTGAACCAACTGAAAGACCACATCTCTACTGATAAATATCGCCACTCCAGCTTTTTTTGTATCTCCACCTGCAAAAAAACGGTGAGGGTACATATCAGACTTCATTCTGAAATTGTCCCGTTCTAGCAAGTGAGTCTCCTGAAGACAAATTATCTGATGGCGCATTTTACAGAGCAGACGCCAGACCAAGGCTCTTTTGCATGGGGAATTTAGGCCATTAACATTCTGAGAAAATATAGTAACACTCATGGTGGGTAGTAGAAAACAGCAAGTGATATCATAACATAATAGTCCAGTACTGTGTACGTACTACCTTGATACAGGTTAGGGCCTAAAATCCTAATCTCCTGTGACCATTACAGTCACCAGACTGGTGTACGTACTACCTTGATACAGGTTAGGGACTAAAATCCTAATCTCCTGTGACCATTACAGTCACCAGACTGGTGTACGTACTACCTTGATACAGGTTAGGGACTAAATTCCTAATCTCCTGTGACCATTACAGTCACCAGACTGGTGTAAGTACTACCTTGATACAGGTTAGGGACAAAAAATCTTAATCTCCTGTGACTATTACAGTCACCAGACTGGTGTACGTACTACCTTGATACAGGTTAGGGCCTAAAATCCTAATCTCCTGTGACCATTACAGTCACCAGACTGGTGTACGTACTACCTTGATACAGGTTAGGGACTAAAATCCTAATCTCCTGTGACCATTACAGTCACCAGACTGGTGTAATTACTACCTTGATACAGGTTAGGGACTAAAATCCTAATCTCCTGTGACCATTACAGTCACCAGACTGGTATACATACTACCTTGATAGAGGTTAGGGACTAAAATCCTAATCTTCTGTGGCCATTACAGTCACCAGACTGGTGGACGTACTACCTTGATACAGGTTAGGAACTAAAATCCTAATCTCCTGTGACCATTACAGTCACCAGACTGGTGTAATTACTACCTTGATACAGGTTAGGGACTAAAATCCTAATCTCCTGTGACCATTACAGTCACCAGACTGGTGTAATTACTACCTTGATACAGGTTAGGGCCTAAAATCCTAATCTCCTGTGACCATTACAGTCACCAGACTGGTGTACGTACTACCTTGATACAGGTTAGGGACTAAAATCCTAATCTCCTGTGACCATTACAGTTACCAGACTGGTGTACGTACTTCCTTGATACAGGTTAGGGACAAAAAATCCTAATCTCCTGTGACCATTACAGTCACCAGACTGGTGTAATTACTACCTTGATACAGGTTAGGGCCTAAAATCCTAATCTCCTGTGACCATTACAGTCACCAGACTGGTGTAACTACTACCTTGATACAGGTTAAGGCCTAAAATCCTAATCTCCTGTGACCATTACAGTCACCAGACTGGTGTAATTACTACCTTGATACAGGTTAGGGCCTAAAAGCCTAATCTCCTGTGACCATTACAGTCACCAGACTGTTGTAATTACTACCTTGATACAGGTTAGGGCCTAAAATCCTAATCTCCTGTGACCATTACAGTCACCAGACTGGTGTAATTACTACCTTGATACAGGTTAGGGCCTAAAATCCTAATCTCCTGTGACCATTACAGTCACCAGACTGGTGTAATTACTACCTTGATACAGGTTAGGGCCTAAAAGCCTAATCTCCTGTGACCATTACAGTCACCAGACTGGTGTAATTACTAGCTTGATACAGGTTAGGACTTAGGGACTAAAATCCTCATCTCCTGTGACCATTACAGTCACCAGACTGGTGTACGTACTACCTTGATACAGGTTAGGGACTAAAATCCTAATCTCCTGTGACCATTACAGTCACCAGACTGGTGTACTTACTACCTTGATACAGGTTAGGGACTAAAATCCTAATCTTCTGTGACCATTACAGTCACCAGACTGGTGTAATTACTACCTTGATACAGGTTAGGGCCTAAAATCCTAATCTCCTGTGACCATTACAGTCACCAGACTGGTGTACGTACTACCTTGATACAGGTTAGGGACTAAAATCCTAATCTCCTGTGACCATTTCAGTCACCAGACTGGTGTACGTACTACCTTGATACAGGTTAGGGACTAAAATCCTAATCTCCTGTGACCATTTCAGTCACCAGACTGGTGTACGTACTACCTTGATACAGGTTAGGGACAAAAAATCCTAATCTCCTGTGACCATTACAGTCACCAGACTGGTGTAATTACTACCTTGATACAGGTTAGGGCTGAAAAGCCTAATCTCCTGTGACCATTACAGTCACCAGACTGTTGTAATTACTACCTTGATACAGGTTAGGGCCTAAAATCCTAATCTCCTGTGACCATTACAGTCACCAGACTGGTGTAATTACTACCTTGATACAGGTTAGGGACTAAAATCCTAATCTCCTGTGACCATTACAGTCACCAGACTGGTGTAATTACTACCTTGATACAGGTTAGGGACTAAAATCCTAATCTCCTGTGACCATTACAGTCACCAGACCGGTGTACGTACTACCTTGATACAGGTTAGGGACAAAAAATCCTAATCTCCTGTGACCATTACAGTCACCAGACTGGTGTACGTACTACCTTGATACAGGTTAGGGACTAAAATCCTCATCTCCTGTGACCATTACAGTCACCAGACTGGTGTAATTACTACCTTGATACAGGTTAAGGCCTAAAATCCTAATCTCCTGTGACCATTACAGTCACCAGACTGGTGTAATTACTACCTTGATACAGGTTAGGGCCTAAAAGCCTAATCTCCTGTGACCATTACAGTCACCAGACTGTTGTAATTAGTACCTTGATACAGGTTAGGGCCTAAAATCCTAATCTCCTGTGACGATTACAGTCACCAGACTGGTGTAATTACTACCTTGATACAGGTTAGGGCCTAAAATCCTAATCTCCTGTGACCATTACAGTCACCAGACTGGTGTAATTACTACCTTGATACAGGTTAGAGCCTAAAAGCCTAATCTCCTGTGACCATTACAGTCACCAGACTGGTGTAATTACTAGCTTGATACAGGTTAGGACTTAGGGACTAAAATCCTCATGTCCTGTGACCATTACAGTCACCAGACTGGTGTACGTACTACCTTGATACAGGTTAGGGCCTAAAATCCTCATCTCCTGTGACCATTTCAGTCACCAGACTGGTGTACGTACTACCTTGATACAGGTTAGGGACTAAAATCCTCATCTCCTGTGACCATTACAGTCACAAGACTGGTGTACGTACTACCTTGATACAGGTTAAGGACAAAAAATCCTAATCTCCTGTGACCATTACAGTTACCAGACTGGTGTAATTACTACCTTGATACAGGTTAGGGCCTAAAATCCTAATCTCCTGTGACAATTACAGTCACCAGACTGGTGTACGTACTACCTTGATACAGGTTAGGGACTAAAATCCTAATCTCCTGTGACCATTACAGTCACCAGACTGGTGTAATTACTACCTTGATACAGGTTAGGGCCTAAAATCCTAATCTCCTGTGACCTCTACAGTCACCAGACAGTTGTCGCTGTATACAGGCAAAATGCGCAAGGGTGTTGGCAAGGGCGTTGGCAAGGAACAAGGAAGTGGACGTGATGGTGGTGCAGGCAGAGGCCGAGGTCGTGTGCAAGCACTAATTTCGCAACAACAAAGGGCCACATCTCCTCGCTCGCACGTCCTGTCCCAAATTCTTGGGGCCCGCAGCAGTACACCGCTCTTGAACCAAGACCAGTGTCAACAGGTTGTTACTTGGATAGCGGATAATGCTTCAAGTCAGATGGGCACCTCCACAAACACCCTGTCTTCCACACGGTCAAGTGTCAGTAGCCATGATACTGCACCGCACATTTCCCAACCTGATCCTCCTTCCTACCACCAGACCGAGTACACGTCCACGGACATTACTGATCCCACACTAGGACACTCGGAAGAGCTGTTCACGTATCCATTCGCAGAATCTGGCCTGTCGCCACCTCCTCTTGAAGTGGGTGATGAGGAGATGGTATGTACAGATGCCCAAATATTTGAGCAGCCACGTTCTCACGAACGGAACGTTGGCAAAGTGTCTCAACAAGGGGTGGACGATGATGAGACACAATTGCCAGGAAGTCAGGAGGAGGATCAGGGTGCGGAAGAGGAAGACGACATGGTGGATGATCCAGTAGCTGACCCAACATGGCAGGAGGATATGCAGAGCGAGGCCAGCAGTGCACAGGGGGAGGGAGGCGTAGCTTCCCAACAGGCAGTACGAAGCAGGGTCGTGTCCGCAGGCAGAAGGCAGGCAACCGTTCCCCGGAAAAACAACACGACTCAAGGTGCCTGTGCAAATGTTCGGTCTTCCCGAGTCTGGGAGTTTTTTAAGTTGGCTCCAGAAGACTCTAAAAAGGCCATTTGCCACACCTGCCATGCCAGTATCAGCAGGGGTACGAAAACTAGCAGCCTGACCACCACCAGCATGATCAGGCACATGTCAGCCAAGCACCCGACTTTGTGGGAAGTACAACAGAGTCGAGGAGCGGTGCTTGCTGATGTCACTGCTACGTCTTCGCCTGTTGTGCGTGCGAGCCAATCCCCTGTCCATGCTGGCCGTGAACAAGCCTCCGGCCCTGCACCTGAAGTTGCCCACGCACAAATTACACCACCATCAAGCACGTCCTTGTCCCAGCGCAGCGTTCAATTATCCATTCAGCAAACATTTGAACGCAGGTGCATATACGCTGCCAACGCCCCACATGCCACAGTCCTGAATGATCACATTTCGTGACTCATAGCGCTAGAAATGTTGCCTTTCCGGTTAGTGGAGACGAAAGCATTCCGCGACCTGATGGCGGCTGCTGTCCCACGTTACTCGGTCCCCAGCCGCCATTTCTCCAGATGTGCCGTCCCCGCATTGCATAACCACGTGTCCAACAGCATCACACGTGCCCTGAACAACGCTGTTTCAGCCAAAGTCCACCTAACCACAGACACGTGGACAAGTGCTTGTGGGCAAGGCCGCTACATCTCCTTGACGGCACACTGGATTAATATTGTGGAGGCTCGGACCCAGTCTGAGCGAGGGATGGAACACGTCCTTCCCACACCAAGGATAGCAGGCCCTACCTCTGTCAGGGTTTCACCGACACTCTACAGCTCCGGAATGTCATGCTCCTCAGCCTCCTCCTCCTGCGCATCCTCATCCACTGTACCCTGCACACCAGTCCCAAGCTGGAAGCACTGCAGCACTGCCTCTGCAAAGCGGCAACAGGCTGTGCTGAAGCTAGTCTGCATAGGTGACAAACCCCACAATGCAGAAGAGGTGTGGACAGCTCTGAAACAGCAGGCAGCTCACTGGCTCACACCTCTGAACCTAAAGCCAGGAAAGGTCGTGTGTCACAATGGCCGGAACCTGGTGGCAGCTTTGAGGCGAGGCCAGCTGACGCATGTTCCATGCGTGGCCCATGTGCTCAACCTGGTGGTTCAAAGGTTTGTAAAGTCATACCCAGAGGTGTCTGAACTGCTGGTAAAAGTTCGCCGTCTGTCTGCACATTTTCGCAAGTCACCTGCTGCTTCAGCCGGCCTTGCCGGCTTTCAGCGCCGTTTGCGTCTTCCGGCCCACAGACTGGTGTGTGATGTCCCCACGCGTTGGAATTCAACTCTGCACATGTTGGTCAGAATATGTGAGCAGAAGAGGGCAGTAGTGGACTACCTGCATCACCTAAGCCGTCGGGAAATGGGTCAAACTCCACACATAACACCTGAGGAGTGGAGATGGATGTCGGACCTATGTACCGTGCTCCAAAACTTTGAGGACCCCACCAAGATGGTGAGCGGCGATGACGCCATTATTAGCGTCACCATACCACTACTCTGCCTTCTAAAACGGTCTCTGCTGAAAAACAAAGAGGATGCATTGCAGGCCGAGCGGGATGACTTGGAGCAAGAAACAGTAGTGGGTGTGGGTGAAAACACACAGCCCAGCCTCATCTCATCACAACGTGCAGTGGAGGACTATGACGAGGAGGAGGAGGATGAAGACATGGAGCAACTCTCTGGCCAAATTGAGGATATGACATGCACACAAGTCATACCCTCGATTCTGCGTGGCTGGCCAGAGGACAGTGGAGATGAGGAGGAAGAGGAGGACAGCATGTTCAGTCATCGTGTTGGTCTGGATACTGAAGTGATGGCTGTTAAGAGTCTGGTGCACATAGCTGACTTTATGGTAAGCTGCCTGGCTCGTGACCCTCGCGTTCACAACATCTTGGCCGACAATCAGTACTGGTTGGCAACACTGTTAGACCCACGCTACAAGGAGAACTTTATGTCTCTCATTCCTGAGGCGGAGAGGTCAGCCAAAATGCAGCATTTCCAGAAGGCCATAGTCACGGAAGTAGGCAAATCATTCCCCTCACAAAACGCTAGCGGCATAGGTCAGGAATCGGTGGACAACCAAGGCGTACGGCCGAGAGGGGCACAAGTCCAATCCGCCAGAGGTAGAGGAACAGTCTTTACGATGTGGGACAGTTTTCTCAGCCCCTCACGTACCAATGCGCCTCCGGTGCGGGGTAGTGCCACAAGAAATGCTAAGTTTGGCCAGATGCTGAAGGAGTACCTTGCAGATCAAACAACTGTACTGCTAGATTCCTCTGTGCCTTACAATTATTGTGTCTCCAAGCTGGACACGTGGCAAGAAATTGGCTCTCTATTCCTTGGAAGTCATGGCTTGCCCTGCCGCTAGCGTTTTGTCAGAGCGTGTTTTCAGAGCCGCAGGTGGAATCATTACTGATAAACGCACCCGCCTGTCAACTGAAAATGCTGATAGGCTGACTCTGATGAAGATGAACAAGGGTTGGATTGGGCCAGACTTCACCACACCACCAACAAATGACAACTGAATTTAAATTTTGTTATGGGAATTTGCCATGTACCTCCACTCACTCATGGGTACACACTTCTGGACTTCCGAGTGTCCAAGTGTGGGATCAGTAATGTCCGTGGACGTGTACTCGGCCTGGTGGTAGGAAGGAGGATCAGGTTGGGAAATGTGCGGTGCAGTATCACGGCTACTGACACTTTTAGGCCCTAACCTGTATCAAGCTAATAATTACACCAGTCTGGTGACTGTAATGGTCATAGGAGATTAGGATTTAAAGCCCTAACCTGTATCAAGGTAGTAATTACACCAGTCTGGTGACTGTAATGGTCACAGGAGATTAGGATTTTAGGTCCCTAACCTGTATCAAGGTAGTACATTACACCAGTCTGGTGACTGTAATGGTCACAGGAGATTAGGATTTTAGTCCCTAACCTGTATCAAGGTAGTAATTACACAGTCTGGTGACTGTAATGGTCACAGGACATTAGGATTTTTTGTCCCTAACCTGTATCAAGGTAGTAATTACCCAGTCTGGTGACTGTAATGGTCACAGGAATTAGGATTTTAGTCCCTAACCTGTATCAAGGAAATACGTACACCAGTCTGGTGACTGTAATGGTCACAGGAGATTAAGGATTTTAGTCCCTAACCTGTATCAAGGTAGTACTACACCAGTCTGGTGACTGTAATGGTCACAGGAGATTAGGCTTTTAGCCCTAACCTGTATCAAGGTAGTAATTACACCAGTCTGGTGACTGTAATGGTCACAGGAGATTAGGATTTTAGTCCCTAACCTGTATCAAGGTAGTACTACACCAGTCTGGTGACTGTAATGGTCACAGGAGATTAGGATTTTAGTCCCTAACCTGTATCAAGGTAGTACGTACACCAGTCTGGTGACTGTAATGGTCACAGGAGATTAGGATTTTAGTCCCTAACCTGTATCAAGGTAGTAATTACACCAGTCTGGTGACTGTAATGGTCACAGGAGATTAGGATTTTAGTCCCTAACCTGTATCAAGGTAGTACGTACACCAGTCTGGTGACTGTAATGGTCACAGGAGATTAGGATTTTAGTCCCTAACCTGTATCAAGGTAGTACGTACACCAGTCTGTGACTGTAATGGTCACAGGAGTTTAGGATTTTAGGTCCCTAACCTGTATCAAGGTAGTACTTACACCAGTCTGGTGACTGTAATGGTCACAGGAGATTAGGCTTTTAGGCCCTAACCTGTATCAAGGTAGTAATTACACCAGTCTGGTGACTGTAATGGTCACAGGAGATTAGGATTTTAGTCCCTAACCTGTATCAAGGTAGTACGTACACCAGTCTGGTGACTGTAATGGTCACAGGAGATTAGGATTTTAGTCCCTAACCTGTATCAAGGTAGTACGTACACCAGTCTGGTGACTGTAATGGTCACAGGAGATTAGGATTTTAATCCCTAACCTGTATCAAGGTAGTACGTACACCAGTCTGGTGACTGTAATGGTCACAGGAGATTAGGATTTTAGTCCCTAACCTGTATCAAGGTAGTACGTACACCAGTCTGGTGACTGTAATGGTCACAGGAGATGAGGATTTTAGTCCCTAACCTGTATCAAGGTAGTACGTACACCAGTCTGGTGACTGTAATGGTCACAGGAGATTAGGATTTTAGTCCCTAACCTGTATCAAGGTAGTACGTACACCAGTCTGGTGACTGTAATGGTCACAGGAGATTAGGATTTTAGTCCCTAACCTGTATCAAGGTAGTACGTACACCAGTCTGGTGACTGTAATGGTCACAGGAGATTAGGATTTTAGTCCCTAACCTGTATCAAGGTAGTAATTACACCAGTCTGGTGACTGTAATGGTCACAGGAGATTAGGATTTTAGTCCCTAACCTGTATCAAGGTAGTACGTACACCAGTCTGGTGATGTAATGGTCACAGAGATTAGGATTTTAGTCCCTAACCTGTATCAAGGTAGTACGTACACCAGTCTAGGACTGTAATGGTCACAGGAGATTAGGTTTTAGGCCCTAACCTGTATCAAGGTAGTAGTTACACCAGTCTGGTGACTGTAATGGTCACAGGAGATTAGGCTTTTAGGCCCTAACCTGTATCAAGGTAGTAATTACACCAGTCTGGTGACTGTAATGGTCACAGGGAGATTAGAATTTTAGTCCCTAACCTGTATCAAGGTAGTACTACACCAGTCTGTGACTGTACTGGTCACAGGAGATTAGGATTTTAGTCCTGACCTGTATCAGGTAGTACGTACACAGTCTGGTGACTGTAATGGTCACAGGAGATTAGGATTTTATCCCTAACCTGTATCAAGGTAGTACGTACACCAGTCTGGGGACTGTAATGGTCACAGGAGATTAGGATTTTAGTTCCTAACCTGTATCAAGGTAGTACGTACACCAGTCTGGTGACTGTAATGGTCACAGGAGATTAGGATTTTAGGCCCTAACCTGTATCAAGGTAGTAATTACACCAGTCTGGTGACTGTAATGGTCACAGGAGATTAGGATTTTAGTCCCTAACCTGTATCAAGGTAGTACGTACACCAGTCTGGTGACTGTAATGGTCACAGGAGATTAGGATTTTAGTCCCTAACCTGTATCAAGGTAGTACGTACACCAGTCTGGTGACTGTAATGGTCACAGGAGATGAGGATTTTAGTCCCTAACCTGTATCAAGGTAGTACGTACACCAGTCTGGTGACTGTAATGGTCACAGGAGATGAGGATTTTAGTCCCTAACCTGTATCAAGGTAGTACGTACACCAGTCTGGTGACTGTAATGGTCACAGGAGATGAGGATTTTAGTCCCTAAGTCCTAACCTGGATCAAGCTAGTAAGTACAACAGTCTGGTGACTGTAATGGTCACAGAAAAGCTTGGACTCTGATCTGGATCACCCTGCCTATATCCTCCTAGATTAGTCCTGAGAAGGACTGTTGTGGTCAGCTCAGCAGCAGTTTGCAGCCCTGCTCCGGATCTACCTATGAGGGCCGCAAATCTGGCCCTAAGCAGCAGCAGACACTCTCCCTACACTCACTGTCTGGATGCCTGTGTGCAGAGCACAGCGCGACCGGGTCTTATAAAGGCTTGGTCACGCTGTGCAGGCCGGCCAATCACTGCAATGCCACAACTAAAAGGGCTGTCGCATTGCAGTGGTCTGCCAGCCAATCCCTGCACGTGGGCTGGCTCTCAAAGAGCGCCAACATGCAGAGATGACGACCACGAGCACAGCACGAGTATCGCGAGATTACTCGGTGCTCGCCGAGTAGCCCGAGTACAGTGATACTCGTGCGAGTACTGAGTAGTGGCGAGCATGCTCGCTCATCACTAGTTAAAACCAAGCACACCATTGTTTTTCTTATGAAATTCTCAATAAGTTTGATTTATTACATGACCCTCTTCCAATTGAAAAAAATAAAGTTGGATCCAAATTGGCCGACTTTAAAATGGCCGCCATGGTCACCACCCATCTGGAAAAGCTTTCCCCCTGCCATATACTGATGTGCTACAAACAGGAAGTTGATATCACCAACCATTCCCATTTTATTTAGGTGCATCCATGTAAATGGGACACTCTGTATTATATATTACTGTATACTTGTATGTATACAACCCTCAGCTGGATGACATCACCGCACGTGTCCACCCGCAGTGCCACGGAGCCCACCACCATCATGACGTTACTACCTTCCCGATTCAATAGCATCATGCACCCATCTAGTATTTTATATATGTCAATATCTGAAGTAAAAAATATAAAAGGGGTGGGGGACAAGAGGCGCAATAGTGCCCTATCACTAGTGACACTGTAGAGAAGGGTGGTATTGTGGAACCACTCAACTGGTGCAGTTGTGATCCCCACAACTGGTTTGTAAGCGTGAAGCAATCAAGAGCTGCTGCAGGACCTCCACCTTCTACTGACCAGTGGTGAAATCCAGAAAAGAAGATGGGAATGCAGGGGTGCCACGGTCCGCGCTGCTCCAAATGCAAAAACTCACCAAAGAGTCAAATTTTCCTTGAGCAAATTTCCAAGCTTTATTTTCTTCCTCCTATACGCGTTTCGGCGCCTAGCCTGGCACCTTCATCAGGGATCTGAAGTATTTTGTTCCAACCTGGGAGAAAACAGCTGTAGAGTTAAGGCTCCCCAGGAAATAACTAGAATAAGGATTTGGTTTAATATTTCAGAGTGCTCGCCGCATGAAAAAACATATTCCGGACGGCAGACTTAAGGCGCTGCTTTCTATATTTTCTTCACATTTTCAGCTGTGACTAGTAATACACAACTTTAGAGTAATTGAACGTCCGTAAACCTTGACAGAATTCCAATATCAATAAATTGGACTTTTTGGCTCAGTAATTTTCCACATTCCGTTTTAGTGATTGTAAATATGTTATCATGATATGTGCGCTGTCAAAGCAGTTTTACAAAATATGTGTTAATATTTTTCTTGTCCTACAAATCACTTAGTTAAAGAGGTGAGATTCTTACAGCAGTTATCATCATTACATTTTCAAGTAAAAATGTTTTCTGCAAACTAATCACCAGGGAAAGTGCATAGACAATGGTAAAACATGAAGCATCCTTGGGTCCGTATTATAGACCTTGAAGCAGTCTATATGCTGCTATTTGAGGCTGACATGACACCAAAAGCTGTAAGTTTAGGAGAGAATATACACTATTTGGTAAGAAGTTATGGAGCACAATTAAAGTGTAAATATCATTTAAGTAAAAAAAAAACCCACAATACTGCACTGGTTGTTAATGAAGGGTCACATAGAAGCTGAGATAATGATTTTTGTGTTACATGACTTATTTTCTCACATTTTTCTGTGCTCTTTTAAAAACTGCATTTTATGGATATGTGGGTGTGCCCAACATTTGACAGGGAGCAGTGCAATGTGACAGGAGAGAAAGGGGCAAACAGAGATCGTGACTGGGCTGTGTGGAGCCAGATTACAGATGATAAGCTGGTGCCAAGGAAGGAGGAATTTGCAGTGGTCCTGACATTCTGACATTGCTCAGCACTGTGCTGTAGCCTGATGTAATCTGATACATTGCCACCTCATCATCTGTAGTCAGGAGTGTGGACACTGTTTAGGCCCCACCCCTTTACCCTTATATGGTTGCATGGATCATATTCAGTGTGAGAAGCTTAAGGACAGATCTGACTGGTAATTGACATATGTCTGCTTCAGACAAAGTGTAGTGGAGACACCTTTTGGAAGGTTTATGAATGGTTTTCAACCAGAATTGTCTTATAAAGTTTATTTGAAAGTTTATTAAAGTCACTTGTTCTACATTATTATTAAATAGAAATTTAAATGGCTGTTACGCTTTAATCATTAGATTACGGTTTTTCATTCAGCCCCATTGCCTTATGTGTATAAATTTCCTCATCATGACACCTGGGCTTGTTCTAAAGAGCCCATTGATATTAATATTCCACTGTGAGACGTATTACTGCAAAAAGTGTTTAGGAACCACAGCAACTCAGCCACAAAGTGGAGACCAAGTAAAGTTACAGAGCAGGGGCACCGAGTACTAAGAGGACATCAACGTCACCAAGGCTCTGCTGACTCCATAACTGCATGGTAAATAATCTTTTTGCCATCAGCACAAAAACTGAGCTCCTAAAGTTTCATGACAATTGACTCCATAGCAGAGCAGCTACATGCAGCCTCACATCACCAAGCACAGGGAAAAAAGCATTGGTGACTAAGGGCGTAAGCCAGAAACATGTCGAGATTGCATCTTTGCTATCATGGACTTTCATATATTTTAATATTTTGCACAAATAAAGTGAGAATTATTTTTATTGGAGACTTCTCACACTTTTTCTTCATGTATACTGTGTGGCCATATTTTTTCTTCTACTGTACACATTGCAATTTTTTGTTTGGTAAACTTTGTTGCACTTTATTTCAATTCAAACAAAAAATAATTTTTCTATCTTTTATCATAGTGTTTTTTTACATTAGTAATTGTAGAACATTATTCACACCAAACACATTTTGTCTAAATCGCAATGTGTTTAATGTGTATTAGCTGTAATTATATACCCATATTACCTAGCATTATATATTTCTTGGAGCGTGTATAGCACATTTTTTGTCATGTAATTAGGTGCTGAGATACATATATTTTTTATCCAGCATTCTGTGCAAAGTACCGGGGCTGATGGCGGCTTTGATGGGGAATCACGGCTGGTCGATCCCCGTTCCCGTGCCCTGAACCCTCAATGGCTGGGAACGGTTCAGGAATAAGGGGATTGTTAACGTGATGCTGTGACGAAATGGACCCTTTAATATATAATGTAGGAGGATTTCTTATTCATCCAGACATATCATATTGTATATAGGTTTGTAAACTTGTAATGGTCAAAGAGAATTTCTTACAGTATTGTCATAGATTTCTGTGGTTAAAGTTTAGCTTGGTAATGTAATTATCTAACCTGTTTGTCATTGAAGGCCAGAGAACTTAATTATGCTAATCGTCCATTGTCTATTACCCTGTGAATGTGGATTGAGGCCCAGCCACTATTGTGTTAATGTCATGGTTTGCAGACTGAGTGTCTCAGACTAACATTCCATTGTAAGGTGCTATATCAATCAGCATTTGGATTGCAATAGTACCTAAAATATGTTAAACGAGGATTGGAGTTCAGCGAATGAAAAGACTGTGTTATTGCACCAATCATGACGTCCCCAATATCCTACAATGAGGGCTGAGGGTATATAAGGAGGACTGTTGACTTTGACCAGCAGTTTTAGGAGTTTGGAGTTATATTCTGTCTAGTGGCCTCAGTCTAGGGATTTTCGGTCCCGGCTAGAGGTCACTGGATTGGATACAGGCAGCTAATCTAGGGTCTTCGGATCCGGTTAGCGAGCCATAACCCCAGGCCTAGGCATTTCGGTGCCGACCAAGGGGATCAGAACACGGACTAAAGAACCACAAGGACTTCAGTATTGGATTATCGGATTCGGCTGTGATAGACTGCTTAAGGACAAGGAAGCAACCCAGGTTGGGACGATACAGTCACCTGGCTACAGACTTTGCCGTGCTGCATTTTAAACCCTGGTGAGCCAGCGGAAGGGTGAGACTCTGTTGCCTGTTACATGTTGTGTTTTGCTTGGTTATGCGTTATATGCTGTTAACTGTTTGGGGATCCAATAAAGCCTTGATATTGTGATTCCCTGACCCTGTGTTGTCTGAGTAGTGTTCCGCCCACAGTTAAGGAGCTCGGGCGTACAGCTGGGGATGAGCCCTGGTCCACGCTGTCTTTGTAAAGGCGGCTGGGCCTGCGGACGAGAGCGCCCCCTGACCCCCGGGTCTCTACAATTGGTGGCAGCGGTGGGATACTACTCAGCCTGGTTTATCCAGGGGAGCTGCAGGGGACTGGTGTTCGTGGACACCATCCAAGGGCTCAACAACCAGGGATGCATATAAGCATATCCAGCAGGCCATAGTGAGGCATTCAGGTGTCGGACGTTGCCATGTCCAACCCCACCAGCTCAGCCATGGGACGAGGACTGGAGTGGAAGTACGGCCGCTATAGGAAACTGCAACTAGAGGTGGCATGTCTGTTCCGAGAAATCGAAGCCAGAGACACTGACACACGGTCGGATTTGATCCAGAGATTGGTCCAGTAGCATGCCCAGAAGGATGCAGAGAATGATGAGGACCCCGCCGAGATTGACCCAAAGGAATTAAACTGGGTGCCACATCATGGATCCAGTGACAGTTTGGAAGGACACCAGTTCCAAGCCCTGGAACTGCAAGAAATTGATCCTGTCAACACCGTGCCTGAGCAGGGAGAGGACAAGTTGGAGGTTATGGACAACGTCCCTATCCCTGTTGCTTTGGAGACTGGCCAGGAAGAGGTTGATGTGGGATTTGTGAGCAGCTTCCCCACACCTGTTGTTTCAGGGGCTAACCAGGAGGAGGTTGAAGTGGGGCTCATGGATGGCCCCCCCACATCTGTTGTTTTGCAAGCTGACCCAGGACAAGGACTATCCAGCCAGTGTGTCACAGCCATCACCATCATCCAGGAAGCCAAGCAGCACCCTGATGTGGATCTTGCTACCCCACCTTCTGAGGATAATCCATGTTCCCAGACCCCATCATTCTTCTCTGAGCCATCAACAGTGAGTACACTTAGCCAGACTGTGGCCATTGACTGGGGGGGAATTGATGGCCAGAAGTTTATGGGAGCCCAACCCTTGAATCCCATTTTACTGTTTATCCACAATATGTCTGCCCATCCTGGGGGAGGTAATCTGGGGGAGGTGTATAGATGGAAGCCTCGATTGCTGTTTTCTCCATTAAAAAAGACAATGCCGCCAAGAGGAGAAGGATGACCAGAGACTTATCATATTTGACTGCTCTGTCTGGCTAAATAAGAAGGGGGAGGTATGTGACGAAATGGACCCTTTAATATATAATGTAGGAGGATTTCTTATTCATCCAGACATATCATATTGTATATAGGTTTGTAAACTTGTAATGGTCAAAGAGAATTTCTTACAGTATTGTCATAGATTTCTGTGGTTAAAGTTTAGCTTGGTAATGTAATTATCTAACCTGTTTGTCATTGAAGGCCAGAGAACTTAATTATGCTAATCGTCCATTGTCTATTACCCTGTGAATGTGGATTGAGGCCCAGCCACTATTGTGTTAATGTCATGGTTTGCAGACTGAGTGTCTCAGACTAACATTCCATTGTAAGGTGCTATATCAATCAGCATTTGGATTGCAATAGTACCTAAAATATGTTAAACGAGGATTGGAGTTCAGCGAATGAAAAGACTGTGTTATTGCACCAATCATGACGTCCCCAATATCCTACAATGAGGGCTGAGGGTATATAAGGAGGACTGTTGACTTTGACCAGCAGTTTTAGGAGTTTGGAGTTATATTCTGTCTAGTGGCCTCAGTCTAGGGATTTTCGGTCCCGGCTAGAGGTCACTGGATTGGATACAGGCAGCTAATCTAGGGTCTTCGGATCCGGTTAGCGAGCCATAACCCCAGGCCTAGGCATTTCGGTGCCGACCAAGGGGATCAGAACACGGACTAAAGAACCACAAGGACTTCAGTATTGGATTATCGGATTCGGCTGTGATAGACTGCTTAAGGACAAGGAAGCAACCCAGGTTGGGACGATACAGTCACCTGGCTACAGACTTTGCGGTGCTGCATTCTAAACCCTGGTGAGCCAGTGGAAGGGTGAGACTCTGTCGCCTGTTACATTTATGTGTTGTGCTTGGTTATGCGTTATATGCTGTTAACTGTTTGGGGATCCAATAAAGCCTTAATATTGTGATTCCCTGACCCTGTGTTGTCTGAGTAGTGTTCCGCCCACGGTTAAGGAGCTCGGGCGTTCAGTTGGGGATGAGCCCTGGTCCACGCTGTCTTTGTAAAGGCGGCTGGGCCAGCGGACGAGAGCACCCACTGACCCCCGGGTCTCCACAGATGCCACCTATGGTATCTGGTAACCGGTATGCCAGCGCTGCAGCTGGTCGCTGAGGTGATGCTGGGTGCAGCAGAGTGTGGTACAGCTCCCCACAGGTGGAGCTTTACCTCAGGGCAGCGGGGATGGATGACGAGAGTAGTAGTTGCGTCTTTGCAGACAAGGTGGTGAATTGCGGCGGTTAGACAGGCACACAGACACATAGGGATTGTTGTTTCGGTACCTTTTACTGGTGACAGGGTAACAGGTACAGTCCAGAGTAATAACCAGGTCCCCGGAACAACTTGGGACTTCCACCTTAGAAAGTTATGAGGCCTCCTCTGTCTTTGTGCTCTGTGGTGTGGGGTAAGTCCTGCCAGAGCCTGAGACCACCGCTTCTTCTCCCTCTCTGGGCTTTGTCCTAAACTGGCAATGAGGTCCTTCTGCGGGGTTCCTGTTCCTCCTATGGCCCCTGGCACTAAACTTGGTCAGTTTAGCGTCTCTTACTTTGTTCTCCTCAGGGCTGAACTGCTCCTGTGTCTTCCCGGCTTTTGCTGTAGCACTAAATGCTAACGGCGTCGGACTCCGGTGTCCAGGTGTACTAAAGGGCTGTAGTAACCGGTTCCCTTTTCTTAGTTCTCTTCTTTCTCCACTTGCCTCCGACCCTTTCCCTAGGGTGTGCACAGCGGTCAGTGGTCCCTGGTCATGGGCCTGGATCTCTTCCAGTGACCAGCTCCTCCGTCTCCTCTCTCTTCCCTCACACTGCAGACTCTAGACTCCTGGGACTGACTCCTCCCCTCAGGCCTGGATGTTCTTAAAGGGGAACTGACTTAAGGCAGCCAGTAGAGCTCCCCCTTCAGGTCTGGGGTGAAAGGTGTGGTGTGCTGTGCGAACCAAGGTGTAATTCCCTCCTTGCACTGGTGGATCCTGTGGCAATCCCTCCTAGTTAAATACAGTACTCTGGGACTGAAACATTTTTCCATAACACAACATATCATAACTATTTACATTTGTTAATTGTACAGAGTCTTAAATTGAAAAATGTACAAAAACCAGGTAAAAATGGGAAAACGGGTAACCAGTCCATACAACGCTAGTCCATTCGCTGCAGACTGTTTAAAGGGTGTTTAAACAGGGATTTGCCACTACCAGTCCTGTGGCTATGGTCCATTTTTGAAAATAGGAAAAAGGGAAAGTTCAAAATTCCAACAGGTCAAGTCTCTGTAGGCTTAAAGTTCAAAAACACAACAACAAACAATACGGGTGCCCTGCAGTACCTGGAGTCCGAGGTACTGTAGGGGCCTCTACCAGGTCATAAGCGCTGTAGGCCTCCTGGCCCTGGGGTTACCTATTGGCCAAGATTTTGCTCACCCTAGACAGATCCTGACGCCAACTCCTCTCACCGCTCTTACTGGTGTTGTGTACCTGGTCTGGTTGTTTTTTCCTACTCTTCACCCTTTTTCTGTATATTAGCATTAACAACATATTTACATTTTAAACATATTTACAGTTTCCCACATGTTATAGTTTATTCTGTATACCTGAGTGTTGAATGTCCTAGATTGACACGTGTTGACCTATGTAATTCTGATGTAAGATCTGTGAGAGTGGGTCTATGTGTAACTGGTAAACTGGATAGCAGTCTGCGACTACCTGGTCTCCCAGTAGGAATGGCAGGTACACCGATTGCAGGGATCTCTGGTTCCGGTACAACAGGTGGTTCTTGTTCTCTTGGCACTTCTACTGCTGGTGCAAATATTAAAGTTGGAATTAGGTATGTACCTTCTATTTGAGGCCAATTTGCTGGTAACTCTCCAATGATTGTCTGGACTGTCTTTGGCTTCTCTTGCTCTACTGGCTTTGGACAAGGTACATTCTCTTCTGGTTGAAGCTGTTGAGGGCATTTCTTCAAATGATCTCTGGACACTGTTTCAGTAGTTTCACCATTGTCTTTGCTGATTAAACAGGTTTTCTGGTTGTCTAAACTGGATGCTAACACAGTGTATGGTTCTTTTTCTCATTGATCATCTAGCTTGTGCATTCTTCTTTTTCTCTTCAAAATTAATTCACCAGGTGTTAAGGGCGTTCCTTGCGCACTTTTGTTAAAGTTGGTTTCTTGTCTTCCTCTAGATTTTTCCAGACTTCTCTCAAAACATTCTTGGATTTTCTGGTATTGTTCCTTCCTACGAGTATCCCAATCTGCATCTGTAGTATCTGCTCCAGGAACTACTATGCCTACAGTTGTGGCCAAAAGTATTGACAACCCTGCAATTCTGTCATGTAATACTCAGTTTCTTTCTGAAAATGATTGCAATCACAAATTTTTTGGTATTATTATCTTCATTTAATTTGTCTTCAATGAAAAAACACAAAAGAGAATGAAGCAAAAAGCAAAACATTGATCATTTCACACAGAACTCCAAAAATGGGCCAGACAAAAGTATTGGCACCCTCAGCCTAATACTTGGTTGCACAACTTTTAGCCAAAATAACTGCGATCAACCGCTTCCGGTAACCATCAATGAGTTTCTTACAATGCTCTGCTGGAATTTTAGACCATTCTTCTTTGGCAAACTGCTCCAGGTCCCTGATATTTGAAGGGTGCCTTCTCCAAATTGCCATTTTTAGATCTCTCCACAGGTGTTCTATGGGATTCAGGTCTGGACTCATTGCTGGCCACCTTAGAAGTCTCCAGTGCTTTCTCTCAAACCATTTTCTAGTGCTTTTTGAAGTGTGTGTTTGGGTTATTGTCCTGCTGGAAGCCCCATGACCTCTGAGGGAGACCCAGCTTTCTCACACTGGGCCCTACATTATGCTGCAAAATTTCTTGGTAGTCTTCAGACTTCATAATGCCATGCACACGGTCAAGCAGTCCAGTGCCAGAGGCAGCAAAGCAACCCCAAAACATTAGGGAACCTCCGCCATGTTTGACTGTAGGGACTGTGTTCTTTTTTCTGAATGCCTCTTTTTTTCTCCTGTAAACTCTATGTTGATGCCTTTGCCCAAAAAGCTCTACTTTTGTCTCATCTGACCAGAGAACATTCTTCCAAAACGTTTTTGGCAAACTCCAGCCTGGCTTTTTTATGTCTTGGGGTAAGAAGTGGGGTCTTCCTGGGTATCCTACCATACAGTCCCTTTTCATTCAGAGGCTGACGGATAGTACGGGTTGACACTGTTGTACCCTCGGACTGCAGGGCAGCTTGAACTTGTTTGGATGTTAGTCGAGGTTCTTTATCCACCATCCGCACAATTTTGCGTTGAAATCTCTTGTCAATTTTTCTTTTCCGTCCACATCTAAGGAGGTTAGCCACAGTGACATGGGCTTTAAACTTCTTGATGACACTGCACACGGTAGACACAGGAACATTCAGGTCTTTGGAGATGGACTTGTAGCCTTGAGATTGCTCATGCTTCCTCACAATTTGGTTTCTCAAGTCTTTAAACAGTTGTTTGGTCTTCTTTCTTTTCTCCATGCTCAATGTGGTACACACAAGGACACATGACGGAGGTTGAGTCAACTTTAATCCATGTCAACTGGCTGCAAGTGTGATTTAGTTATTGCCAACACCTGTTAGGTGCCACAGGTAAGTTACAGTTGCTGTTAATTACACAAATTAGAGAAGCATCACATGATTTTTCTAACAGTGCCAATACTTTTGTCCACCCCCTTTTTTATGTTTGATGTGGAATTATATCCAATTTGGCTCAAGGACAATTATTTTGGTGTTTTTTCATTGAAAACAAATTAAATGAAGATAATAATACCAAAGAATTTGTGATTGCAATCATTTTCAGGAAGAAACTGAGTATTATCTGACAGAATTGCAGGGGCGTCAATACTTTTGGCCACGACTGTATTATAGTGTGAACATACACTTCTATATCCCCTATATATCCACCTTCTATCAGGATCAGTCACTATGCCCACATATTAGTCATCAAGCGTGTCAAAGCATAAATTTAATTAGAAACCATACAGGTATATATACAAGCAATCCAGATGATGTATCGATATATGGTGTGGAATGTTTCTATTCTGATTGTATTAAGTGAGACCGCACCCACTAACCAGGCTCTGCCCGGGAACATGCATACCGCATTATTGCAGTCCATGCCTGGCTTAGAAAACGGCGAATCATCACAGTGCAAAGTGCAGGAGCTGGGAGGATTGATAACTCTGCAGTCACATAGAATGATAGTAGAATTATCAGTGTAGACCAGACAACCCCTTTAATTGAACCTATTAGTAGCTTTGCATGTCACTATCACTGTTATCCTGTTCAATGCACCTATACATCAGGACCAAACTCAGGCAGCAAAATCCACCTACGGTAGTTATAAGTCAGTTAACATTTAGTTAGTACAAGATGATGCCATTTACATACGTTATTAATCACGTCACTGAGCATTGATAACACATCCTGAAATCAGCTTACATTTGTTAAGTATTTTTTATGTAAGCACTAAATTGATAATATCCCGAAAATATATTCTTCAGCCTTATCTCCAAATGAGACTTCTCCTGACTACATAGCAGCAACATCGATTTAAATAAGTTACGGGACTTAAATATATGCAAGAATCAATGGCAATAATTTACTGTTATTAGTTGCTTTATCAGTCAATCAGCGAAGTGTTTCTCTTTAATTAATATTGCTAGAATTGTCAATAATGTCGGGATTGTTTGATCAAGTGTTGTCCTTTTCACAGTATTTTGTGATAAAAATCAAAGCCCTATTGATTTTGGCGCTGATGGTGTAATTCATTGCTCGTGCCATGTCTGTAAGGCTTTGCTCTGACCCTTAATATAGGTCTGCAGCTACACTTAAACATTCTAGAACTTCCCTCCCAGACAAGGTTAACATTGATCAACCTTGTAGCCTCATAAAGTAAACATGAGTGATCAACAAGCACAAAAAAGGTCATAAAAAATAAATTTTCTTAAAAAAATTAGTACATTTAGAAAATATCTTGGAAATTTAGAGAAAAAAAATCTAGAAAAGGATGAAGGGTATTCTCAAGTTAATAAATTGCTTTGGTTAGTTTGAGAGCATGAAAATAAGCAAGTTTATATTTGACCTGATTTTCTATCTGCTCTTATTCTCCAACTGTGAGAGCTTATGTCTTACATAGTGTACAGCTTGTTTCCAAGGATCTCAGTCACTACACGCCCAGCCAGCTGTGCACAGTATTTACATTCTAGGAGAGAAGTTAATGCCCAATATCCCAATCAGTTCACTGCAACCCTTTGATTTATGTACATCCAGGGTCACATTTGTTATTACCGCACTGCCTGGGGGTCGCATTAAAAACGTACTGTTTTGCAGCAAAAACATGGTGCTACCGCCATGGTAGTGCCACGTTTATGCTGCTCATACTCACCTCTGGAGGCCCCGCCCCTAACGCGACATCAACGCCAGCATCAGATGGTAATCTTGCGGTATTTCCAAACGCGAGCAAAGGCGCTGTCCACAGCGTCTTTGCTCGCGTTTGGAAATACCGCGAGATTACCATCTGATGCCAGCGTTGATGTTGCACTAGAGGCGGGGCCTCCATAGGTGAGTATGGGCAGTGCAAACGCGATGCTACCATGGCGGTAGCATCGCATTTATGCTGCAAAACAATAAGCTTTTAATGCGACCGCCCGGGCAGCGCGGTAATAACAAATGTGACCCTAGCCTAAGGAGACTGTAGAGATGTGAGCTGCTCAAGAGAAAACTTTTATACCCTTTGAAAGCTTCTCTACAGATCACTTTCATTGCTTTTTAAACTCCTGAGAATCACAATGACAAGAAACATTTGTTTTGTGCAAGAAAAGCTATAGCATGATAGCACAGGAGGATCAGGGAGACAATACGATCTATATCTACATTATATATGGGAAATATTGGAATCTGAGAGTCCTCAGTGGTTGATAGCTTTTAATGGCTAACTGAAAAGATGGTAAACATAGCAAGCTTTCGGCACACTACGGCCCCTTCATCAGGCTGGTAATGACACAAATTCTGAAGACACATACATATATACATAAGCAAATGAAACAAAAAAACAGTGTTATATGCTGTGGAAAATAAGACAGGTGACGTAATGCAGAGTAGGGTTAGGGAGGGGTGGAAGAGAAGGGAAAAGAGAAACCAAATTTTCAGACTAAGTGGAAGAAATTGTATAATTGCTTTATGGTTAGTAGCCTGTGGAGACCTGAAAATGCTTAAGTTGTGTAGAGCAGAGTTCACATAAGAAAAGGCAAAAGTTCATAGTCTTCAAAATGGAGTCTCTTGGAGAAGAGATATCCCCAAGTGTCCTTTCAATTTGTATAAAAACGCATGAATCTGTGATGTCCCCAAATGCCCATTCATTTTATATAAAAAGCCATGAATCCATGTGATACATTTAATCCTGTTTTGAATGTGTGAAAGGTCGTTTTCAGTTTGTATTCCCAAATTCTTCTCTCTCTCTGAGATTTGAAGTTGCTTTTTAAGATGAGCAGCCTCATATCGGTTTCACTGTGGTCAGGGCTGGAAATATGTTTTGCCACAGGTAGATTCATATGCTTTTCTTTTATTGAGTGGCAATGAGAATTTCTAGCTGTGTCAGATAATCTATAAGAAGAAACAATGGGGCAATACTATCTATACCGAAAAAATTACAGGGGTCAGACAAAAAGGATGATCTTTCTGAATGCACAGACGTGTCATTCCTCACCTATCCCCAGCTTCAGGTATCCCAAGATGAATGGGGCAAAATAAAATAGCTGTGAAAAAAAAACTAAAACTTTGCATTACTCTTTTGGCATTTGTGGGTAACGCAATTTTTTTTTCTATTTAAGGTTGGTCATGCGGCAACAGTCATCTAAATATATCTCTAGCCAAAGGTAAACATAAGGAATAAGCATCTCAGAACAACACAAAGAAAGAATGGGGAACAGTGCTATATATAACTACATCATCTACAGGAAGAGACAGGGAGGCAGCACTATCAGTACCTGCATAATTTATGGAGAGAGACAGGTTCACTGCACCTGAATCATTTACAGCAAGAGACTGGAAGCAAGAACTATCCATATTCTATTTTAGCAAACAAAGATAGACAGAGAAATATTATTCTGTACGTCATTTCCAAGAAAAAAGTGATGCTGTGCTATATATACTTACACAAAGTTACAAGAAGAGCCAGGAAGGCAGGACTATATGTTTCTGCATAGTTTGTATAACTCAAATGCTGTAATACAAAAACTACATAAATGTGATTCATTAACAAGTTTTCTGCCTGGGGCTATTGAAATACATTACGAGAAATACAAGTGATTGCTCATAAAGTCTTTGCACTTTTGCACTGAACATTTTGATTTTAATGGATTAATAAATGTGAAATTTACCCTATTTTTTGGATCACTGGATTTATCTTCTATGTTTTTCCCTGTTACATCCCAGAGACCAGCTTGGATTTTCATCCATATTTTCCTTCAAAGTAAAGGATCTGAAAGCTACTGTCAAACTATTGGGATAGCTGATAAGTATTTTTCCTTTGTTTCTTTCCCTTGGGGTAGGTCATTAATATTGATGGGGGCGAGACACCAGGCACCCCTTGACAATCAGCTGTTTTTGGTGTCGGCTACAGTGCACAGCTCCTTCAACAATAGTGGTTTTTAATAGGGGGCAGATGAGCAGTACTTGGCCGTGGTCATTACTCTGTCAATGGTGCTGTGCTGTGCACTGACACAATCAACAGCTGATTGGTGGGGATGCTGGGAGTGTCTTTAATCTTTGTATAGATATTTTCAGTTAGGAGTATTGTCATCTGCTGAGGTTTCGCTAAACCTATCATTAGTGGACACCACGCCACCTCAGGTGTATATTTGGTTACCAAGTTGAGGTCCAGCTCAGATGTTTCGTTCTCCCACCCACAGGGGCGGACTGGCCCAGGTGGCAGGGGTGGCAAGCGCCCCCCCAGGCTGGTGGAAATGTCCTCATTTAGGGCCGCCCCCATAGTAAAACAGGCCTGGGGCTCTGATTTGTGGCTGCTTGCATCTCAGCAGCTATCCTTGGGAAGCAGCCCCCCCCGCTCCTTACTGCAACCACCAGCACCCCCCCGCACCACACTTCGACCGCTAGCACAAGCCCCCACAGCTCCTCTTTTCCCCCGCTAGCAACCCCCCCGCTTCTCACTTCAACAGCTAGCACCCCCTTCCCCGGTCCTCACCTGCAAGGGCTGGGAAAGAATGTTACCACCCGGGAAAAGTGCACCAGCCCGGGCGCTAAACTCCTACTAACACCTTTGGATTGGGTGTGTTATAATTTATAATTAATCCAATAAATGCCTGGGTTCACACTTGGCCATCAGTTTTTTTCCTTGTTCTCATTACCTGATCCATTATTTTTAGGGTGCCAATAGTGCCTCCTGTGCACCTGAACGTTTTTTGGACTTAGTCATTTTTTCCCAAACATTGTTAGAAAAAACTGATCAGTTTTTTTTTGTGCCATTAAAAACCGGATCAGTTTTCCCATAGGGCCCCATGTTAAAAAACCGGATCAGTTTTAATTACTGCACCTAAAAATGCTGCTAGCAGAGTTTTTTGGGTCCAATAAAAAAACTGACACCATTTCAGTCACACTTGAGTGCACCATCAGGTTTTAGCATCAGGTTTTGGACTTAGAGCAAAAAAGTGAAAAAATTGATGCCAATAACGAAACCAAGGCCAATAAAGGATCAACTGTGACCCCAGCCAATGGGTTGGCAACCTTAACAAAAAGGGAAAATAAATGTTATTAAAAAATTCACATATGCTTTTCAAATGCTAACAAGACATCTTCATCTTTATTTAGATTAAAAAGACTTCCATACAATTATCATAAAAGTGATAAAAAAAAATAAAATACAGCAGACAACAAAAATAAACAAAAAAAGACAAAGACTTAACCAGACTGCCTCTGCCTATATTCTATTTATCAAATCATCCCTTCTCTGTAGATTCACAATGGGGAACTATGTGTAAAATTGTAATATACTGTAGGATTGCTCAGGGATCTATTAGTAGATGGGAGCACAGACATACACTGAAACCAAGTTTAAGGTGAAAAAGTCTTGTAATTAATACACGTGACAGATACAACGTGAAGTGCAGCAAATGAACAAGTTCATCAAACAGGAATAACTGAAAGTCTTTAGGAAATGTTGTAGCATGAAAACATAAATACATAAATATGGACGTCTCTAGAAATAATACTCACAGGGAGAAGTCAATAAAAAAAAAACAGTCTTATAGCAATATACACCCAGAGGGCTGGGATTGGAAGTCCAGAAATACAAGTCCAGAACTTAATAGTACAGAGCAGCTTAAAAATGTCCCAAATGTCCAGATCACTGCATCTGCACAATGAACTACCGTATATGCTAGCAGAGTCCACTGGTGTTACATGTAACAGGACTGGAGAAATGTAGCAGAGTTTGGGAACGCAGCACAGGCAGCTAGATGCAAATGAGAAGCTGGAGACAGATGAGATTGCTGGAATCCAACTGCATTTGCTGGAAAAGCCAAAGCCGATCAGTAAAGTGGAGCCGACAGGTAAAGCAGCAGATAGACAGAAATTATCACTGAATACCCAAGCAAGACTAGATGGTAGGCTGAGGTTTATAAAGGTGGAAAGAAGGATCACATGAAGCAGAGTACACAACCTTAAAAAGGGGCAAGACGCACAGAATGTCAATAGAAGATCAAAATTCCTAACATAAATACCCAAAAGGTAAAACATAAAAGAAATAAAATTAAGTTTAAAATAAACCTCACTTATCCAATCACAGGCCAATTGGCACAAAGGAGAAACAAAATATATAATGTAGAGAAATATATATTACGGTACTGTACCTCAGATCACAGCCCAATGACCATTTTGCTTTTACGCTTCCTCCTGCCCTATATTGGGGCATATAGGGCATGAGGAAGCGTGAAAGCAAAATGGTCATTGCGCTGTGATCTGAGGTACAGTAATATATATATATCTGAGCAAAATGAGAGCGTGAGAGCAAAATGGTTGATGCGCTGTCATCTGAGGTAACACACATCTTTCTGCTTATGTTTAAATAGATATTTAATTTTTTTCCCTCTGTGCCAATTGGTCTGTGTTTCAATATGTGGGGTTTGTTTTAAAATTACCGTATATACTCGTGTATAAGCCGACCCGTGTATAAGCCGACCCCCCTACTTTTGCCCCCAAAACTTGGGAAAATCTATTGACTCGTGTATAAGCCGAGGGTGGACCCCAGCACAGGTATACAGCCCCCAGCAGTGTGGTATACAGCAGCCTCCCCAGTGGTATTTACAGGCCCCAGCAGTGTTACAGCAGCAGCCCCAGTGGTATATACAGCAGCAGCCCCAGTGGTAGTATACAGCAGCCCCAGAGGTATATACAGCAGCCCCAGTGGTAGTATACAGCAGCAGCCCCAGTGGTAGTATACATGCAGCCCCAGTAGTATATACAGCCCCAGTGGTAGTATACACGCAGCCCCAGTAGTATATACAGCCCCAGTGGTATATACAGCCCCAGTGGTAGTATACACGCAGCCCCAGTAGTATATACAGCCCCAGTGGTAGTATACACGCAGCCCCAGTAGTATATACAGCCCCAGTGGTATATACAGCCCCAGTGGTAATATACACGCAGCCCCAGAGGTATATACAGCCCCAGTGGTAGTATACAGCAGCCCCAGTGGTATATACAGCCCCAGTGGTAGTATACACGCAGCCCCAGTAGTATATACAGCCCCAGAGGTATATACAGCCCCAGTGGTAGTATCCAGCAGCCCCAGTAGTATATACAGCCCCAGTGGTAGTATCCAGCAGCCCCAGTAGTATATACAGCCCCAGTGGTAGTATACATACAGCCCCAGTGGTATATACAGCCCCAGTGGTAGTATATAGCATCCCCAGCAGCCCCAGTAGTATATACAGCCCCAGTGGTAGTATCCAGCAGCCCCAGTAGTATATACAGCCCCAGTGGTAGTATCCAGCAGCCCCAGTAGTATATACAGCCCCAGTGGTAGTATACATACAGCCCCAGTGGTATAGACAGCCCCAGTGGTAGTATATAGCAGCCCCAGTGGTAGTATATAGCATCCCCAGCAGCCCCAGTAGTATATACAGCCCCAGTGGTAGTATCCAGCAGCCCAAGTAGTATATACAGCCCCAGTGGTAGTATACATACAGCCCCAGTGGTAGTATATAGGGCCCCAGCAGGGCCCCCCTCATAGTTTGGCGCCCCCACCTAACTTGCTGCCCCCCCCGCATGCAGCGCTGCGCATATACATTACCTGTCTAGCAGCTGTCACCCTCCGGTGGCGTATCGCGGCTCCCGGCTCCGGCTTCCATCTTCCTCTCTGTCTTCCTGCTTTGTGGCCGGGGCTCATCGCGATGACGTCATCGCGACGCCGGCCGGTCACGTGAAATGCACGAAGACAGAGAGGAAGACGGAAGCCGGAGTCGGGAGCCGCGATCCGCCACCGGAGGGTGACAGCTGCTAGACAGGTAATGTATGAGCGCAGCGCTGCATGCGGGGGGGCCCAGCAAGTTAGGTGGGGGCGCCAAACTTTGAGGGGGACCGTATTGACTCACGTATAAGCCGAGGGGGGGACTTTTCAGCCCAATTTTTGGGCTGAAAAACTCGGCTTATACGCGAGTATATACGGTAATTGTATCTATTTTATGTTTTATCTTTTGGGTATTTTACACATAGTTCCCCATTGTAAGGGCCGCTTTACACACACCAACTTCTGTGTCCAACATCTGAACAGATCTCTGGTTGCAGTGAAGTCATGGACACATTGCTCCATTTTGTGGCTGTGTACAAATGTAACAATGTGTCCATGATTTCACTGCAACCAGAGATCTGTTCAGAAGTTGGTCATAGAGGTTGGTGTGTGTAAAGTGGCCTGAAATCTACAGAGGAGGGATGATTTGAGAAATAGAATACAGGAAGAGGCTTTCTGGCTAAAGAAAATATACAGGATTAATAAAACTGTTCTGCGTTGTTTCAAAAGCCATGCCTCCCCTGTCTACAGGTTGCATATGGTATTACAGCACAAGCCCCATCACGTAAATGGAGCTGAGCTGCAATACCACACAAAACCTGTAGACATGGGTGGTACTCTTTTTGAAAGAATTCTGGACAACCCCTTTAAGTCTTTGTCATTTTTTTGTTTATTTTTATTGTCTACTGTATTGTATTTTTCGTATCACTTCTTTTTTTTACCCTAATGTTTACGGTAATTGTATGGATATCTTTTTAATCTACATACACATCATTTTTATTATATGAGGGTCAAGCTTTGTAGGTTTTATAATTTATAATTTCAAACAACATACATGACACACAAACATATTGACTTTATCGGATTCTCTGTGTACTATGTCGTACCTGCTGGGGATATTTCCTTTTTAAAATAAAGTGGGGAATGAGGGAAAGTGTTGAGGAGTGTTTATTTTAATAAAGTATTTTTGTTTGTGTTGTGTTTTTTCTATATATTACTGGGTTAGAGATTGAGGCATCTCATAGACACCTTCTTATTACTAACACCAGGGCTTGATGTCAGCTGACACTTCACAGCTGACATCAACCCCCATGGTCATTACCAAAGCACCGGGAAGTTAGGAAAAGCCAAGATGAAACTCCAGAATTGGTGTATCTAATGTGATGTTTCACTTCTTGGGTTGCCGATGGCTGGTGTTTTAAGGCTGGGAAGGGCCCACAGGTGTCTACTTTACCATTCCTGCTTACCAAAAATGGGGAAACCCTATGTCATTTTTTTTTCATTTATTTATTTGGTTAAAACAAAGCTGGAGAATAAGCTCCAAATGCCAGGTACTAAGGAGAGCACACTCCCTGACAGAAGTTATGTTGCTTATCCATGTTATGTAAAGAAAAGCTTATAACCTGACGCTAAATTCATTCATTGTTTGTATAAATTACTCTTTTAAAAGCTGAAACCCTCTGAAATTTGGCTTAGGTTAAGTAAATAAATTGGCATGAATGCTGAAATATTGATCATTTAATGAATGCAGAATGGTCAGATTTTAGCAAGACAAAAGTTTTGTCGCCTGGTCATATAATGCACCTAATCCTAGCTTACATCCTCACTTGTGCTCAGTAAATGATGGGTTAATTAGTGGGTATGTCTAAAAAGAAACCCAGCATCCCAGACCTTCCTTTGAACTGCAACTTGAGCTCTGACAGCATGCCAAAAATCCACCCTGAGACAAAAGCCCTGATTATCAAGAGGCTGAAGACCAGATCCACTGCAGAGGTGGCTGGCACCTTTAATGTGTCTCAGCATCAAGTACAAAGAATTAAAAAAAGATTTGAAGAGACTGGAGATGTGTTTGACAAGCCCAAGTCAGGCAGACCCCACAAGGCAACTGCTCAGGAGGAACGTTTGTTGGTTAGAACATCCAAAGCAAGCCCCTCTTCCACTGCAGCAGAGCTCCAACAGGCCTGGTCACCTCAAGTCTCAGTGTCAACTAGAACGGTTTGTAGTATTCTGCCTCGAAATGGCCTCCATGGTTGAATCAATGCCCAGAAACCAGCACTAAACAAAAGGCAAATAAAAAACCGTGTGGCATTTGCAAAGGCCCACAGCCTCCTAAATAGATGGACGCTGGGAAAGTGGCAGAAGGTGGATCTCTCTGATGAATGTTCAGTAGAATTACATCACAGCCGCCGCAAATACTGCAGGAGACCTACTGTAGCCCGTATGGATCCAAAATACACCCAGAAAATAGGTAAATTTGGTGGTGGAAAGATCATGATCAGAGGTTACATTCAGTATGAGGGTGTGCAAAACAATTGCAAGGAGGAAGGCAATATCAATAGCCTAAAATATCAAGAAGTATTAACTACCTCTTATATTCCAAATCATAAAAGGGGTCAAATTCTGCAGCAGGATGGTGCTCCATCTCATACATCCATCTCTACAACAATGTTGCTCCAGGCAAAAAAGATCAAGGTGCTCAAGGACTGGCCAGCCCAGTCACCAGACATGAACATCATTGTGCATGTTTGGGGTAGGATGAAAGAGGAAGCTTGGAAGACAAAACCAAAGAATCTAGATGAACTCTGGGAGGCATGTAAGACTGCATTCTTTGCTTTTTCTGATGACTTCATTAATAAATTGTATGAATCATTGTTGAACCGCATGGATGCAATCCTTCAAGCTCATGGAAGTCACACAAAATATTAAATATGACTCTAATGGCACCACAACTTCATTCACTAATGTTATGCAACATATCTTTTTATTTTAGGTTAATTATTTATTCATTAAATGATCAATATTTCAGCATTGATGCCAATTTATTTTCTTAACCTAATCCACATTTCAGAGGGTTTCAGTTTTTAAAAGAGTAATTTATACAACCAATGCAGGAATTTAACGTCAGGTTATAAGCTTTTATTTACATAACATGGATAAGCGTCATAACTTTTTTCAGTTTGTGTACACATGTAGACATGTAGACTATTGTAGACAAATGTGGACTATTTAAGTTATCCTCTTCCCCTTCCCTTGGAATATCTTCCATTTAGTCATGAAATCTTTCTAATTATAAAAATGCCATTTATTCTCCAGACCTATACTCACCACTCCCAGTAATAGTAATACCCTTTTCATCGGTCAGATCATCTCCAATCTCATTCTTTTCACTCCATTTGCTCTCTGACAATATGTACTTGTTAAACTTTACATTTTATTAATTAAACTCCATTTCAGCTCAAATAGAGTGAGCGCGGTGGCCTTATATTTGTTTATTGATTTCTCCTTGACAGGTGTATGATTGTGGACCCTGTCCTCCATCTGTGACTCCTCCCATTTATACTTGGATATTGATTTTAATTTCATTCAATATTTGAATCTTATCTTTCAATTTTTACAATTAAATTCCCGCCCCAATTTCTTTATTGAAGTCGAGAGCCAGTGTGTTATTTACTATTTTCATATTTAATATTCAAAACCTTACTATATGTCTTATGACGTAAATGTAAATAAGGATTGAGCAGGACTGTGATACAATATGTTTGCGGAAGTAACAAAATCAAACCATGCCTCCCTGAATAAAATTACCATGCACACACTTCAACTTTTTGGGAAACATTTTTCGCATATGTTACACCAGGAAGTATTTATTTTATTTTGCCATTTTCTTATTTCAAGCTCACTGTTCATTTAGGCTGCACTGCCACTTACCATCTCTTGCCTCATCTAACTTCGGGCATAGTGCTGGACACTAGGTATGATAGTTAGCAAAGCAGCAAGCAGCTTGACCATGTCTAGTGAGAAGAGATGAGCAAACCCCTTAGGGCTGGAGTTTGGGTGCTTTATGTATCCAGAGCACCCCAACAAGCTTGGTGCTTGGGCCAGTGTGAGCCACTTGCAGTGTCTGATCGACTCGCACTGGGGTAAAAGCAAAGTTATTGGCTGAAGTGTGTTCGTAAAATTAAAAGAATTACAAATCCCCACCCACGTGCTTCATTTATGGACGGCTGTATGTGAACAGAGAGCCGAACTATCCCAATCATTGTCTTCATATGAAATTCGGGTCAAGTTTTGGTCCGGGACATACCTTTAATAGTGTTGAGCGAACATGCTCGGCACTACTCGTTACTCGCACGAGTATCACTGTACTCGGGCGACTCGCCGAGCACCGAGTAATCTCGCGATACTCGTGCTGTGCTCGTGGTCGTCATCTCTCCATGTTGGCGCTCTTTTGAGAGCCAGCCCACGTGCAGGGATTGGCTGACAGACCACTGCAATGCCACAGCCCTGTTGGTTGTGGTATAGCAGTGATTGGCCGGCCTGCACAGCGTCACCGAGCCTTTATAAGTCCCGGCGCGCTGTGCTCGGCACACAGCCTTCCAGACAGTGAGTGTAGGGAGAGTGTCTGCTGCTGATTAGGGACAGATTTGCGGCCCTCATAGGTAGATCCGGATCAGGGCTGCAAACTGCTGCTGACCACAACAGTCCTTCTCAGGACTAATTTAGGAGGACATAGGCAGGGTGATCCAGATCGGAGTCCAAGATTTCCAGTGACCAGAACAGTCCTTCTCAGGACTAATCTAGGAGGATATAGGCAGGGTGATACAGATTGAAATCCAAGCTTTTCTGTGACCATTAGAGTCACCACACTCTTGTACTTAGTACCTTAATACAGGTTAGGGACTAAAATCCTCTCTTCAAACCATTACAGTCACCAGACAGGTGTACGTACTACCTTAATACAGGTTAGGGAACTAAAATCCTAACTCTTGTCATCAAAACAGTCACCAGACAGGTGTACGTACTACCTTAATACAGGTTAGGGACTAAAATCCTCTCTTGAACCATTACAGTCACCAGACAGGTGTACGTACTACCTTAATACAGGTTAGGGAACTAAAATCCTAACTCTTGTCATCAACACAGTCACCAGACAGGTGTACGTACTACCTTAATACAGGTTAGGGACTAAAATCCTCTCTTGAACCATTACAGTCACCAGACAGGTGTACGTACTACCTTAATACAGGTTAGGGAACTAAAATCCTAACTCTTGTCATCAAAACAGTCACCAGACAGGTGTACGTACTACCTTAATACAGGTTAGGGACTAAAATCCTCTCTTCAAACCATTACAGTCACCAGACAGGTGTACGTAGTACCTTAATACAGGTTAGGGAACTAAAATCCTAACTCTTGTCATCAAAACAGTCACCAGACAGGTGTACGTACTACCTTAATACAGGTTAGGGACTAAAATCCTCTCTTCAAACCATTACAGTCACCAGACAGGTGTACGTAGTACCTTAATACAGGTTAGGGAACTAAAATCCTAACTCTTGTCATCAAAACAGTCACCAGACAGGTGTACGTACTACCTTAATACAGGTTAGGGACTAAAATCCTAACTCTTGTCATCTCAACAGTCACCACACTGTTGTACGTCATACGTTCATACAGGTTAGGGAACTAAAATCCTAACTCTTGTCATCTCAACAGTCACCACACTGTTGTACGTCATACGTTCATACAGGTTAGGGACTAAAATCCTAACTCTTGTCATCTCAACAGTCACCACACTGTTGTACGTCATACGTTCATACAGGTTAGGGAACTAAAATCCTAACTCTTGTCATCTCAACAGTCACCACACTGTTGTAAGTCATACCTTTATTCAGGTTAGGGAACTAAAATCCTAACTCTTGTCATCTCAACAGTCACCACACTGTTGTACGTCATACGTTCATACAGGTTAGGGAACTAAAATCCTAACTCTTGTCATCTCAACAGTCACCACACTGTTGTAAGTCATACCTTTATTCAGGTTAGGGAACTAAAATCCTAACTCTTGGCATCTCAACAGTCACCACACTGTTGTACGTCATACGTTCATACAGGTTAGGGAACTAAAATCCTAACACTTGTCATCTCAACAGTCACCACACTGTTGTAAGTCATACCTTTATTCAGGTTAGGGAACTAAAATCCTAACTCTTGTCATCAAAACAGTCACCAGACAGGTGTACGTACTACCTTAATACAGGTTAGGGACTAAAATCCTAACTCTTGTCATCTCAACAGTCACCACACTGTTGTACGTCATACGTTCATACAGATTAGGGAACTAAAATCCTAACTCTTGTCATCTCAACAGTCACCACACTGTTGTAAGTCATACCTTTATTCAGGTTAGGGAACTAAAATCCTAACTCTTGGCATCTCAACAGTCACCACACTGTTGTACGTCATACGTTCATACAGGTTAGGGAACTAAAATCCTCTCCTAAAACCATTCAAGTCACCAGACTGTTGTACGTCATACCTTGATACAGGTTAGGGACTAAAATCCTCTCCTGAAAGCATTACAGTCACCAGACTGTTCTATGTCATACCTTGATACAGGTGAGGGACTAAAATCCTCTCCTAAAACCATTCAAGTCAGCAGATTGTTGTACGTCATACCTTGATACAGGTTAGGGAATAAAATCCTCTCCTAAAACCATTCAAGTCACCAGACTGTTGTACGTCATACCTTGATTACCTTGATACAGGTTAGGGAACTAAAATCCTAATCTCTTGTGATCTGAACAGTCACCAGACTGGTGTACGTCATACCTTGATACAGGTTAGGGACTAAAATCCTCTCATGTGACTGTTGTCGCAGTATACAAGCAAAATGCGCAAGGGCGTTGGCAAGGAACAAGGAGGTGAACGTGATGGTGGTGCAGGCAGAGGCCGAGGTCGTGTGCAAGCACTAATTTCGCAACAATAAAGTGGCACATCTACTCGCTCACACGTCCTGTCCCAAATTGTTGGGGCCCGCTGCAGTACTACGCTCTTGAACCAACACTAGTGTCAACAGCTTGTTACTTGGATAGCGGATAATGCTTCAAGTCTGATTGGCACCTCCACAAACACCCTGTCTTCCACACGGTCAATTGTCAGTAGCCGTGATACTGCACTGCACATTTCCCAACCTGATCCTCCTTCCTACCAACTGGCTGAGTGCACGTCCACGGATATTACTGATCCCACACTTGGACACTCGGAAGTCCAGAAGTGTGTACCCATGGGTCAGTGGAGGTACATGGCAAATTCCCATTACAAAATTTAAATTCAGTTGTCATTTGTTGGTGGTGTGGTGAAGTCTGGCCCAATCCAACCCTTGTTCATCTTGATCTCAGTCAGCCTGTCAGCATTTTCAGTTGACAGGCGGTTGCGTTTATCAGTAATGATTCCACCTGCAGCTCTGAAAACACGCTATGACAAAATGCTAGCGGCAGTGCAGGCCAGGACTTCCAAGGCGTAGAGAGCCAATTCATGCCACGTGTCCAGCTTGGAGACCCAATAATTGTAAGGCACAGAGGAATCTCGCAGTACAGTTGTTCGATCGGCAAGGTACTCCTTCAGCATCTGACCAAACTTAGCATTTCTTGTGGCACTACCCCGCACCTCAGGGGCTGTGGTACGTGAGGGGCTAAGAAAACTGTCCCACCTCCTAAAGACTGTTCCCCTACCTTTGGCGGATTGGACTTGTGCCCCTCTCGGCCGAACGCCTTGGTTGTCCACCGATTCCTCACCTATGCCGCTAGCGTTTTGTGAGGGGAATGATTAGCCTACTTCCGTGACTATGGCCTTCTGGAACTACTGCGTTTTGGCTGACCTCTCCGCCTCAGGAATGACAGACATTAATTTCTCCTTGTACCGTGGGTCTAACAGTGTTGCCAACCAGTACTGATTGTCGGCCAAGATGTTCTGAACGCGAGGGTCACGAGGCAGGCAGCTTACCATAAAGTCAGCCATGTGCGCCAGACTCTTAACACCCATCACTCTAGTATCCAGACCAACACGATGACTGAACATGCTGTCCTCCTCCTCCTCCTCCTCCTCATCTCCCCTGTCCTCTGCCCAGCCACGCTGAATCGAGGGTATCACTGGTGTGCATGTCATATCCTCAATTTGGCCAGAGAGTTGCTCCATGTCTTCATACTCCTCCTCCCCGTCATAGTCCTCCACTGCACGTTGTGATGAGATGAGGCTGGACTCTGTGTTTTCACCCACACCCACTACTGTTTCTTGCTCCAAGTCATCGCGCTCGGCCTGCAATGCATCCTCTTTGTTTTTCAGCAGAGACCATTTTAGAAGGCAGAGTAGTGGTATGGTGACGCTAATAATGGCGTCATCACAGCTCACCATCTGGGTGGAGTCCTAAAAGTTTTGGAGGACGGTACATAGGTCCGACATCCATCTCCACTCCTCAGGTGTTATGTGTGGAGTTTGAACCATTTTCCCGACGGCTTAGGTGATGCAGGTAGTCAACAACTGCCCTCTTCTGCTCACATATCCTGACCAACATGTGCAGAGTTGAATTCCAACGCGTGGGGACATCACACACCAGTCTGTGGGCCGTAAGACGCTAACGGCGCTGAAATCCGCAAAGGTCGGCTGAAGCAGCAGGTGACTTGCGAAAATGTGCAGACAGACGGCGAACTTTTACCAGCAGTTCAGACAGCTCTGGGTATGACTTTAGAAACCTCTGAAACACCAGGTTGAGCACGTGGGCCACGCATGGAACATGCGTCAGCTGGCCTCGCCTCAAAGCTGCCACCAAGTTCCGTCCATTGTCACACACGACCTTTCCTGGCTTTAGGTTCAGAGGTGTGAGCCAGTGATCTGCCTGCTGTTTCAGAGCTGTCCACACCTCTTCTGCATTGTGGGGTTTGTCACCTATGCAGACTAGCTTCAGCACAGCCTGTTGACGCTTCGCAGAGGCAGTGCTGCAGTGCTTCCAGCTTGGGACTGGTGTGGAGGGTAAAGTGGATGAGGATGAGCAGGAGGAGGAGGAGGACGCTGAAGAGCATGACATTCCGGAGCTGTAGAGTGTCGGTGAAACCCTGACAGAGGTAGGGCCTGCTATCCTTGGTGTGGGAAGGACGTGTTCCGTCCCTCGATCAGACTGTGTCAGAGCCTCCACAATATTAACCCAGTGTTTTGTCAAGGAGATGTAGCGGCCTTGCCCACAAGCACTTGTCCACGTGTCTGTGGTTATACACTTCAGCCCCTGACCTTACCCCTGCGGTATTAAAGAACAGCAATGACTGTCTACCTCCAGTTTCCAATATCATGTCCACTCTCTATTTGAAACTAAACCTTTCCAAAACTGAACTTCTTCTGCTCCACCCATCCACTAACCTCCCTAAATCGGACATCTCTCTCTCAGTTTGTGGCACCACGATAATGCCTAGGCAGCAGGCTCGTTGTCTGGGTGTTATGTTTGACACCGATCTCTCCTCCTCCCACACACAATGTCTCGTCCGCTCATGTCACTTACACTTGAAGAATATCTCCAGAGTCCGTCCCTTTCTCATCCTGTAAACAACAAAAACCCTCACCGTGGCCCTAATCCATTACAGCCTTGACTATTGCAATTCTCTATTAAGCGGCCTCCCCCTCACCAGAGTTTCTCCTCTCCCGTCCATCCTTAATGCAGCAGCCAGGATCACCCATCTGGCCAATCGTTACTCAGATGCCTCTGCTCTGTGCCAGTCATTGCACTGGCTGCCCGTATACTACAGCATCCAATTCAAATTGCTTCTTATCACCCACAAAGCTATTCACAGTGCAGCACCCCTCTACCTCTCCTCCCTCATCTCTGTCTATCACCCCACTCGCCCTCTACGTTCCTCAAATGACCTTCGACTGACATCGGTAATAATCCGATCCTCCCAGTACCGGCTCCAAGACTTCTCCAGAGCTGCACCAAACCTCTGGAATGCTTTACCAAAAGAAATCAGGACTATCCACAACTTGCATGGCTTCAGACGATCCCTAAAAAAGCATCTTTTTAAGGCGGCCTATCATACTCCCTTATAGAAGTCCTTTGTACTGTAGATAGTGGGCTATCCCTCTGGACATTACTCTTCTACAAACTCCACCAAACCAAAAAGGTCTACACAGACTGTATAATGACCATCCATGTAAGCTTAGTTCTATGCCCCATTTCCTCAAGATGCCTGGACCATCCGTGCAATAAGCCCCTGTACCTTGTGCAACCCCTATCCCGTTGTAGATTGTAAGCTCTTTTGAGCAGGGTCACCTTCATTTCTTGCTTTATTTTTTGTATTTTCTTTTTTACATTGATTCTATGCCTATTGTTTTGTATCCAATTATTCTACTGTATTTGTTCTGTACTGTAATTACTTACTGTATTATATTTTCTGTACTCTAACCCTACATTGTAAAGCGCTGCGTAATATGTTGGCGCTATATAAATAAAGCTGTATTATTATTATTATTATTATTAGGTGGACTTTGGCTGAAACAGCGTTGTTCAGGGCACGTGTGATGCTGTTGGACACGTGGTTATGCAATGCGGGGACGGCACATCTGGAGAAATAGTGGCGGCTGGGGACCGAGTAACGTGGGACAGCAGCCGGCATCAGGTCGCGGAATGCTTCCGTCTACACCAGCCGGAAAGGCAACATTTGTAGCGCAATGAGTTGCGAAATGTGATCATTCAGGACTGTGGCATGTGGGGCGTTGGCAGCGTATTTGCGCCTGCGTTCAAATGTTTGCTGAATGGATAATTGAACACTGCGCTGGGAAAAGGACGTGCTTGATGGTGGTGTAATTTGGACGTGGGCAACTTCAGGTGCAGGGACGGAGGCTTGTTCGCGGCCAGCTTGGACAGGGGATTGGCTCGCACGCACAACAGGCAAAGACGTAGCAGTGACATCAGCAAGCACCGCTTCTCGACTCTTTTGTAGTTTCCACAAAGTCGTGTGCTTGGCTGACATGTGCCTGATCATGCTAGTGGTGGGCAGGCTGCTACTTTTCGTACCCCTGCTGATGCTGGCATGGCAGGTGTTGCAAATGGCCTTTTTAGAGTCATCTGGAGCCAACTGAAAATACTGCCAGACTCGGGAAGACCTAACATTTGCACAGGCACCTTGTGTCGTGTTGTTGTTCCGGGGAACGGTTGCCTGCCTTATGCCTGCGTACCCGACCCTGCTTCGTACTGCCTGTTGGGATGCTATGCCTCCCTCCCCCTGTGCACTGCTGTCCTCACTCTGCATATACTCCTGCCAGGTTGGGTAAGCTACTGGATCATCCACCACGTTGTCTTCCTATTCCTTGGCTAATCGCTGGACTGCTCCTCCTTCTCCTCATGTGGCACCATGATGACCGTTACAATAGTTTGGCTGTAGTTTCAGGTATACCCACAGTGGTAAATTTTTACGCCCATTCTTTTTGAATGGGCATTACAAAGACAGGATACCCGCATCTTTTCTATGTGAAAAATGTTTTGAGGCCCTCCAGCACGTCTCTATCCAGGGACAAAGAGGAGCCTCCCAATTTTTGGCTGCCCTGGCCAAAGGGCTATACTACAATACACCCACTTGAGGGTTACAGGCCCTACTACATGTCTGTAAGCATGGGTCATTGTTGAACCTCCCAATTTTTGGCTGCCCTCACCAAAGGGCTATACTACAATACACCCACTTGAGGGTTACAGGCCCTACTACATGTCTGTAAGCATGGGTCATTGTTGAACCTCCCAATTTTTGGCTGCCCTGACCAAAGGGCTATACTACAATACACCCACTTGAGGGTTACAGGCCCTACTACATGTCTGTAAGCATGGGTCATTGTTGAACCTCCCAATTTTTGTCTACCCTGACCAAAGGGCTATACTACAATACACCCACTTGAGGGTTACAGGCCCTACTACATGTCTGTAAGCATGGGTCATTGTTGAACCTCCCAATTTTTGGCTGCCCTGGCCAAAGGGCTATACTACAATACACCCACTTGAGCGTTACAGGCCCTACTACATGTCTGTAAGCATGGGTCATTGTTGAACCTCCCAATTTTTGTCTACCCTGACCAAAGGGCTATACTACAATACACCCACTTGAGGGTTACAGGCCCTACTACATGTCTGTAAGCATGGGTCATTGTTGAACCTCCCAATTTTTGTCTGCCCTGGCCAAAGGGCTATACTACAATACACCCACTTGAGGGTTACAGGCCCTACTACATGTCTGTAAGCATGGGTCATTGTTGAACCTCCCAATTTTTGGCTGCCCTCACCAAAGGGCTATACTACAATACACCCACTTGAGGGTTACAGGCCCTACTACATGTCTGTAAGCATGGGTCATTGTTGAACCTCCCAATTTTTGGCTGCCCTGACCAAAGGGCTATACTACAATACACCCACTTGAGGGTTACAGGCCCTACTACATGTCTGTAAGCATGGGTCATTGTTGAACCTCCCAATTTTTGTCTACCCTGACCAAAGGGCTATACTACAATACACCCACTTGAGGGTTACAGGCCCTACTACATGTCTGTAAGCATGGGTCATTGTTGAACCTCCCAATTTTTGGCTGCCCTGGCCAAAGGGCTATACTACAATACACCCACTTGAGCGTTACAGGCCCTACTACATGTCTGTAAGAATGGGTCATTGTTGAACCTCCCAATTTTTGTCTACCCTGACCAAAGGGCTATACTACAATACACCCACTTGAGGGTTACAGGCCCTACTACATGTCTGTAAGCATGGGTCATTGTTGAACCTCCCAATTTTTGGCTGCCCTGGCCAATGGGCTATACTACAATACACCCAGTTCTTGTTTACAGGCCATCCTGCATGTCTGTATCCAGGGGCATTGGTGAACCTCCCAATTTTGGACTGCCCTGGCAAAGGAAGATACTACAATAGACCCAGTTCTTCAAAATGGGCACATTATTTCTAGACAGGGCTTCATGTACGTCTCTTGTCAGGGTCATCGGAGTGCCGCACAATGTTTTCACGTAAAATCTTTCATGTAATCACAAAAAGTAACATACACCAGCTGTATCTCACTATTGGGTATGTGCCCTTAACATTTCCACCCTAAATATTCATTTTGGTGTCAATTTGGAAGGTTCTCTGGACACTCCGTAAAATTGGCGTGAAACTCGGACAACATTGTTCACAGCTGTGACTTTTGAGTGAGAAATGCTTCCAGGGGTCTTCCCCATGGTGTTGCCATGTCATTTCAGCACTCTTCTGAGACTTTTGTGACATTTTTAGGGTTTTTCCAGGCAGCCGGCAGTCATTTCATAAAAATACTCGTGTCTCCCATAGGATAACATTGGGCTCGTTACTCGGGCCGAGTACACGAGTATCTCGGGATGCTCGGCCCGAGCTTCGAGCACCCGAGCATTTTAGTACTCGCTCATCACTAACCTTTAACAGAAGTCCGGCTGAACCACCAGAACCCGAACTTCCATGCACCCACTCATTTCTACTAGTGAGTACTATGCACACTACTTTCTGCATAGTCTTTTGTAGGTTACCTCCACAGTTACTCCCATATGACTTCTTATATTTGAACATGGGGAGGAGACCATCCTGAGATAACTTATTATATATTTTGTTAAAGCCAAACTGCTTTCGATTTTTCCAATAAATGGTAGAGAAAGCACAACTTGCAAAGTACCGTATATACTCGTGTATAAGCCGACCCCCCTACTTTTGCCACCAAAACCTGGGAAAACCTATTGACTCATGTATAAGCCGAGGGTGGACCCCAGCCCAGGTATACAGCCCCCAGCAGTGTGGTATACAGCAGCCTCCCCAGTGGTATTATACAGCAGCCTCCCCAGTGGTAGTATACAGCAGCCTCCCCAGTGGTAGTATACAGCAGCCTCCCCAGTGGTAGTATACAGCATCCCCCCCAGTGGTATATACAGCATCCCTAAAGGTATAAACAGCAGGCCCCAGAGGCATATACAGCAGGCCCCAGAGGCATATACAGCAGGCCCCAGAGGCATATACAGCAGGCCCCAGGGTATATACAGCAGGGCCCAGGGTATATACAGCAGGCCCCAGGGTATATACAGCAGGCCCCAGGGTATATACAGCAGGCCCCAGAGGTATACAGCAAGCCCCAGGGTATATACAGCAGGCCCCAGGGTATATACAGCAGGCCCCAGGGTATATACAGCAGGCCCCAGGGTATATACAGCAGGCCCCAGAGGTATACAGCAGGCCCCAGGGTATATACAGCAGGCCCCAGAGGTATATACAGCAGGCCCCAGAGGTATACAGCAGGCCCCAGAGGTATACAGCAGGCCCCAGGGTATATACAGCAGGCCCCAGAGGTATACAGCAGGCCCCAGAGGTATACAGCAGGCCCCAGGGTATATACAGCAGGCCCCAGGGTATATACAGCAGGCCCCAGAGGTATACAGCAGGCCCCAGGGTATATACAGCAGACCCCAGAGGTATACAGCAGGCCCCAGGGTATATAGAGCAGGCCCCAGGGTATATACAGCAGGCCCCAGGGTATATACAGCTGGCCCCAGGGTATATACAGCTGGCCCCAGAGGTATACAGCAGGCCCCAGGGTATATACAACAGGCCCCAGGGTATATACAGCAGGCCCCAGGGTATATACAGCAGGCCCCAGAGGTATACAGCAGGCCCCAGGGTATATACAGCAGACCCCAGAGGTATACAGCAGGCCCCAGGGTATATAGAGCAGGCCCCAGGGTATATACAGCAGGCCCCAGGGATTATACAGCTGGCCCCAGGGTATATACAGCTGGCCCCAGAGGTATACAGCAGGCCCCAGGGTATATACAGCAGGCCCCAGGGTATATAGAGCAGGCCCCAGGGTATATACAGCAGGCCCCAGAGGTATACAGCAGGCCCCAGGGTATATACAGCAGACCCCAGAGGTATACAGCAGGCCCCAGGGTATATAGAGCAGGCCCCAGGGTATATACAGCAGGCCCCAGGGTATATACAGCAGGCCCCAGAGGTATACAGCAGGCCCCAGGGTATATACAGCAGGCCCCAGAGGTATACAGCAGGCCCCAGGGTATATACAGCAGGCCCCAGGGTATATACAGCAGGCCCCAGGGTATATACAGCAGGCCCCAGAGGTATACAGCAGGCACCAGAGGTATACAGCAGGCCCCAGAGGTATACAGCAGGCACCAGGTTATATACAGCAGGCCCCAGGGTATATACAGCAGGCCCCAGGGTATATACAGCAGGCCCCAGGGGTATACAGCAGGCCCCAGGGTATATACAGCAGGCCCCAGAGGTATACAGCAGGCCCCAAGGTGTATACAGGCAGCCCTCCAGTGGCACTAGCCCCCCATCATGGAAAGAGCCCCCCACACTGTGCAGAGCCCCCCCGCTGCATTAACTTACCATCCAGCGTCTTCATCACCGCGGGCTGTCGCGTCCATCCTCCCGCGCTGTCTTCCCGGTCTCATGTGACCCGGCGGTCGCTGTGGAATGATGTCATCGCGCCGGGTCACGTGAGACCGGGATGACAGCGCGCAGGACCAGCGGCGAACACACTGGATGGTAAAGCAGCGGGGGGGCTCTGCAAAGTGTGGGGGCTCTTTCCATGATGGGGGGGGGCTAGTGCCACTGGGGGGCTGCCTGTATACACTGGGGGGGCTGTATGCACGGCTCCCCCTGCCGCTGTGATGGGCGGGGGGAGCCGTGCATATCTAATGAGCGGCCCCACGTGACGGGCCGCTCACTCATCAGCCTCCCCCTGCCTCCTCCAGCCTCCCCAGCACCCGGACACCTAGGATTACCGTATTGACCCGTGTATAAGCCGAGGGGGTGACTTTTCAGCCCAATTTTTGGGCTGAAAAACTCGGCTTATACACGAGTATATACGGTAATCTTTAAAATATAGCCAGACTTAATTTTTAATACAATCTCTAGAAAAAAAATTACAATTTAGGAACAACTGCCCATTTTGAGGATTAAAGAAGAATAACCTAGTGTTTGTGAAAATGTATTCAGCCCCATGTGTCTTCGTTGTAAAAGAAGACAAACAAACCCCGTGTTGTCACATCCTGCAGACAAGTTTTTCATTTAACCCAAAATGTATATTTGCAAATCAGTAGGGGGACAGAGGAAGAACGATTGACTGCAGGCTACATTCTTCACTTTATCAAATTTTTAACAAACATGCCCACAGTATTTAAAGAGCTTCCCGTCCTTGTGATACTGGTTACCTGTCGTTAGGATAGCTCATCAACACCATGTCAGTGGGGGTCAGTCGAAAGAAGCTGAACGTCAGATCTCATTAATAGCCACTACACAGTGAACAGATTCTGTTCTGACTCTATGTATATCTGCAGCTAAAAACAACTGATCATTGGGGGGTGGCGGGTGTCAGACCCTCACTTACCTAACATTGATGACCTATCCTAATAAGGCCAGTGGTGTAACTTGAAGCTCATGGGCCCTGATGCAAAAGCACCAAAGGGGTCCCCAATTATTGCAAATCTTTAATAGCATTAGCCCTTTTCTATAGGCCAAAGAAACTTTTGGGGCCCCCCTAGGCTCCAGTGCCCAAGTGAGATTGTAACCCCTGCACCTACTGTAGTTATGCCCCTGGATAAGGCATCAATATCACAAAGAAAGCATTGCAGCTCATCTCAAGTTATATGTCATCTACTTCAGGTTTTTATTCTGCCTTACAGTTGTTTCTTTAGATCGTCTACTATTTTAATACTCAGACTCCAATTATAAAGAATATTATGAAATGTGTAATTTTAATGAGACTTTTAAAACTATAGTAACAGAATGTCCTCATTATACCAGAGCCGCAGTCTGAGTGCTGTACGGATTGTTGAATGGGTTGACTAAGGACAGACATTTCTAATTCCAAAAACTAATCTAACCTCTAGATTGAAACAGATAAGAATAAAACACTGCGTGTTCTCACTTATTAACTACATTTTTTATTATTAGCCACCGCTTGTTCTGTAGATCTTGACCCATCATTAGCTAGAACTGATACTGTCTAGTTCGTTTATATAACATAGAAGCCAGAGTAGAAATGTTTGTGTGGGGAGGTCACTTCTAATAATTTCTGATAGTAAATCTCATTTTATCTTATTTTATTTATTGTTATAAACACAGAAGCTGTTCGTGAAGCACAAGACCTTATTGTCTTGGTGACCTTATCACCTATCAACGTACGGAACAGTGTAACATAAAATGGAGCTATTACCGTATGACCTGATTGGAAATTATTCACTTTTTTGCTTTTAGACATCTTCATGGAGGCTCACCTTTTACATTTTAAAGATATTGTCCTACAAACCAATTAAGTGGAGCTCATAAAGTCAGAAAATGTTGGTCTTCCTCCATTACTAGCAAGTGGAGGATTGAAGGTGTTGCCCGGTCTAAACTGATAAATCTGTAGTCACTATATATGATTGCAACCTTATCAACCACCCCAGTGCCTGCACTATGCTCTGCGAGGATTCGAGGTTTCTAAACTATGAGCCAACTGCAGTTATGCCGTATACATGTTCCTGGCTAGAGCCCCCAACTAGTGGACATGGCCTTGCTAAATACAAGTGGCCTAGATGGCCACTCCCCCTAGTTGGATGCACCCGCTCCATACACTTGTATTGAGGGAGGCTACACCTACCTTTGTGTTAGTGCCGGGAACATGCATACCCCATAATTGCTGTCCATTCTCGGCTTCGAAGGCAGCGAATCTTCACAGTGCCCCAGTGTGGGTACTGGGAGGATTAATAAGTCTGCAGTCACATCGAGTGACTGCATAATTATCAATTTTAGACTGGACAACCCCTTCAAAGAGGGGTATGGTTGCTAACTAATTATGAGCAAGCACTAAGTTGCTTGGGTGCCCATTACTCAAATCAAACAGGTTGAATGCTTTGACTTGAGTAACGAGTACAATAGAAATTAATTAACGCTGAGCAGGCCAGTTCACTGCCCACATACAGCTAGCCAAAACAAGACCATTTCTGGAGGAGGGGAGCATTTGTGTTTTGGTTTTGTTTTACATATAGCATCCAGACATGTTAATTTTATCCCCAATGAGAGTCAATCAGAGACTGCAAACAGCTCTTATTGAGGAGCTGACTGCAATCATTCACTGAAGCGAGCCGGCTCTTTCCGTTGGATCATTCATGAACGACACATCCAAGCACCCACGATATTCAGCTGAGTTCCAACTGTATCTAAGTACCCCGAATATTGAGCAGTGGTGAGCACGCTCACTCATCATTATTGCTAACTAAACAATTGTCTAGGTGAGCAAAGAGGGCAGTTCGAAGATCATACCGCTTTTTTGGCACTAATATGCCCTCTTTTTTGTTGACACGGCCATTTCTTACAGGCAATGTTCTTTCTGCAGAAATATGTTTTACACCCCCTCAATGTGTGCCTGGTTGCAGCTTCCTATCACTACATGTTTGAAACATTTAGGAAGCACAGTTTTTCAGGGCTTTTTCCAGTGTCTTGGAGACATGCCAACTTTCAAGAGTCTGGAAGATCTCCTCTTTTTCACCATTATGGGCATACATGGTTTGATAGAAGAATATCAGCCTTGGAGTTAATAGACCTAATGAATAGAAATTATTTAATTTGTTGTACAGTTTTCCAATGTATATTTAGAGACTCATAAAACTTGCCGCATGCATAACTCCTGCAATCTGGCAATTTAGAATTTTTTTTTCGCAAGGTTGCATTTTTTATTAATAGGATTATAAAAAAATAAATGAAAAGAATATTTACTCCTGTATGGGTGAATACACAACAGAGTAATAGATTGAATTATTTATTTAGGCTGTAGAAATGAATAGTTAAAAAAAGTTAAAGGGAACATATCATGTCACCGTTAAAAACACTAAAGCATATGTATGAACAAAGTAGTATAATGCAAGTAAATTTAATTTACCTCACATATAGTCTTTTTGGAGAAGCAAATACAAGGAGAAAATGAAGTTATTTTTTCCCTGCTTACTCTTGCTTTCAGTCATTGGGGTGGAGCAAGGAGCTATAACAGTCAATGACTGTTGTTATCTCTACATATGTAGAATGATTGACAGCCTACTGTGAAGTGTGAGTGCAGAACAAGAAGTCAGTCAACATGCAAGGGACTGATAAGTGTGCCCATTGTTTAGGGAGTAGTGACTGTAACTGCTCCCTACACCACTCTGATAACTGAAAGCGAGCAGCAGCAGGGAGAAAATAACGTCATTTTCTCCCTGTATCTGCTTCTCCAGTTAGTATATCAGTTATAATTTAACGCTATGTACCAGAAGATGACCACTATGTCCACAAGAACATAGCATTTTTAGAGATTGGAGGTTAACTTTAAGTCTGAAATTGAACATAATCCTAATGATTAATCAATGGCAAGGGAAGAGGATATAAATGATTTAAATGGCAAATCAAAATGAGTTATTTTTATTCTCTGGATTCCCACTGGGGTCAGTTTTCTTGTTCTTTTTGTTGCCCCGTGTCAGCTCAAGAGACTGTGCTGAAACAATAAAAAGAACCAATCTCCAGGATTTAACCACTTGTAAATCAGTGCAGCAGGTGATTGACGTGTGCAGCATGACATCACTGTTTGGGTCTCTTTTTTTATCCTACCCTGTGGGCTTGTCTTTCTGCTGAAAGCTGACCATTCCCCTCTTGACGAGAAGCCCACAAGGGAGGAATAAAAAAAAAGAAACCTAAATAGTGATGTCATGCTGCACACATCAATCACCTGCAGCACTGATTTTCAGCTGGTTAAATCCTGGTGGTTGGTTCCCTTTAGCGGATTTCATATTTTATATGATTTACAAATCTATGCATTTCCTTAATAAGCTGTATGTTTTTCAATCTATCTTAGGAGAAATCAAAATTTGAGAGCAGAAGAACTCAACAGTAAACTAAAACATTGTCACCTTTCTAGACTAAAATATTTTTCTGTCTTTTCATTGAGGATGCTACTATCAAAAATAGATAAATAAGAGGACTTACAACTCGAGTCTATGTAGATTTTTCTTCCAGTTCCACTTGGAACTCAGTTATTGCTGCCGGGGCTGGTTTTGTTGCATTCGCAAAACTAACAATGAACACAACTGAGAAGAGAAAGTGCTCAGTGGTTGGCTCTACTTTGAGGGACACTGTATCTAGTCATTTTTCGGGAAGGTGGCTGTCACTTTCTCAGGAGCACTGGGACTCTCACTATTTTGGGGTCACTCTGTTTCCCAATGTTATGGGGTCTTAGTGACGGTCAGTGTAATGAGAGCAATGTAGCGGCTGGCGGTAAATTTGCTCAAGGGTATTAGATTAGTTGAGTGACCTATATTTGAGGGGCCAAGGCATAATGTTGAAAATAATACACATTATCCATATTAAGACATTTCCTAAATCTAGAGAAGGGCTCAGTTCCCTCCAATGGATCAGGTTGGGAGCTGTCTTAAAGTATTTGCCCATTGGTAGCTATGCTAAATGGAGCCAGAAAAATATATATTTTATATACCATATATAAATTAGTATAAAACACTTAAATTGTGAAGTTCTCAATGCTTAATATTGTGAGAAATCACAAAAGATTTTATGACAGACATGATTAGGTATTTACATAATGATTTCTAGTGAAGTATCATTAGTGCCGCACTTCTATCCATGGGGAACTGCATTTTTATCAGTCAAGGTTGCAATTTGTATGAAGTTCCAAGAATTAAAGCCACAAGCTCTTGGGTTCACCTGCCTCTGGTTTGCATATGTTATGTATTAGTAATAGAATTCAATTAATTAGTTTCTTTATTGCATCTCTCAAAGGAATTAGCTGTATGGTGTATGGCCCCGTGCCAGCACTGCTTTCTAAACTTCCATGAAAACAGAAAATAGAGTTTACCTCTTAATTGTTATGTGTCATGGAGGCTTGAGTTAGCGGAACGAGCAAACATTAAAATGTAAAATAACTTAAAGCTTACTGTATTAATGTAAATTATTCCATAGGGCTTCTCTATACTACATAAATCCAATTGAACATGTTCATAGATCCTATCTCCATAGATCCTGATGAACTCATTTCTCAAGTCTTCACACAAGAAACTTAAAGGAGCTTTCTGATTCAAAGAAAAAAGACACTGCATTCACGTTTTTACATTACTGATCCTGTACATTACTATGCAAACATTTTAGGCAGGTATGAAAAAAGGTTCAAAGTAAGAATGCTTGCAAAAATAGAAGAGTTAAAGGGAATCTATCTATATAAGATGTAAGAGTTAAAAAACAAAAAGCAACTGTGGTTCTCTTATCAGTGTGTGTGCTATTGTTTATGTAAACTAGAGTTCATTACCCTGTGATTTACATTGCAGAACCAGAAACTCGTAAGCCAGGAAAGTATGACACACTCCCTGCTGTGATTGACACCCCAAAGTCAATGTGCAATCTCTATAGTGAGCCAGGTGTGGGTGGGGGCACCTCTCCCAGCTCTGCTACCTGTCTGAATCTAAATGCTTTTATTCTGACAGAATGGCTGCAGCCAGTAATCTATGTGATACACCATTGGATTCAGAATCTCATTGTGTACATTATGTTGCTGTCCGATAAGGTAGCAGGTTCTGGCTATGTAATCTAAGGAAGCTGTGAGTTGGGATTAAAATACAGCATTCAGGGATGTGTTATTTATCACACTATTTATAATGATGTTTACTTACAATGAAGGTTTTATCACTAGTTGATTATCACTGCTAGCTGTAGAGTCATGTGCCTGCTAGCCTGACCATGCCCATCCTGTGATAAGCAGCTCACTGTCAATAGACATCGTACGTAAAAAGCATGATGTGGGTGGGGTCAGATTTCTGAGCTCTGCTTCAACCTAATACTAATACCTCTGATTGTGTCACAACCCAGTAAACAAAGTGATACATTGTTAAAATCAGGAAGACCTTGCTTACATCATGCTGCTCTCGGATGAGGCAACAAGAACCTGTTGACGGATTCCATTTAAATGTAATTTATATTTTTTCACCAGTAGGTGACGTCTCCATAGGTACTTGCCCTCCTGTGCCTAATAATTAGCACGGCCGGCACATGACATGGGGTAATGCCGAGATGTAAAGAGCGCCCATATCGTTTAACCATATGCGACCGTAAATTTTCTGGCGAAGGAAAAAGTAAGAAGGAACGTCATGCCGGTTGCCGAGTATTGAGAGCCACCGCACCGGCTCAGATATCATTAGATAAATTGAAGTCCCTGTTCTAAATTCTCAGGAGCAGTAGAAGCCGCCTACATGTTTCACACATTCATTAGAAAGTATTTTACCGATATTAATACTCTCCGAGCGTTGAGCGTCGTGTATGAACTAACAATGTTTATGCCACAGATATTTACATTGTGAGCCGCAGAATGATAATTACAGAAGGCTTTCCTAATTACCAGACAATCAAGCGCAAATAAAATAATTATTTCTTCATCTAGAGCAAATATTACATAATTACATTTTTCACTAGTTTGTTTCGTCTGCTTTAATAGCTCAAATTAAAACCATCAATACGGCTCCAATTACTCTCACTTTGGTATATCACCGCAGATCCTGCCGGTTTATACAATTCTACATGAGAAGCGCGGTGGAACCGAGTGACATTTCTCCAACTGCAAAGCTACAGGAAAATGTCATTTACCATTGTATTGTTCATAATTTGTAGAACGGGAAGAAAAGATAAAACGGTAAATATGACAGCTGAAACCTAGCTTAAGTACTTAGTATAGGGTGGAAAAGAAGAGAGGAAAAGAAGCGCCGCAGCTAATTCATCACCTAAATAACAATGACGCGCCATTATAAATGTTCTCCTCTAATCTGCTCGCACTTTCAGGTACTGTAGGTAGAACTGATTAATGTTCCACTTCAGCCTGGGTTAGGATTGTGCTAAGGAATAAAGAGCATCTTGCTGTTGATCCCAGAGGCTGTGAAGTTCCTTATTTTGGTTTTAGGTTGACATTTGGAAGCATTTACTGCATTAAAGGGATTTTCAATTTTGTAATGTTCTAATAGGTTATGCTAAAATCAGATTTTCCATTGATAAGCCTGTAAATAATATTCGCACCAAGATCATTCTGATATCTGAAACTGATGATTACACAACAGAGATGAGCAATGAGAAATTAAATGTGCGGCTTATCTCCCCTGGAGATGCAGCCGGTTGCAGATCACTTTTCCACAAAGTTCCTTTTACTGTGTAAACCACTGATCAATTGTTTCCTGTTTTTTTTTAAAGAGGTTCTTCAGCAGCTGCAACATGCATTATATAGTTCTGAATCATGGCACTGGAAATCATCATGACTCAAATTCCCAAAAGATATGGACATTGGTGGGGGGAGGGGAACATTTTTTTGCATAAATGCAAGAGAGCTGAGAGGGGTTCAGAAAAATATACAAGAATTTGAAAATCTCTTGTCAGAACAAGCTCAGTGATGGATTCTAAGTTAACCCATTCTGCAGCTGTCACGAGTGTGTTACATCCGGCTGAGAAAATATTCATTATCTGGGATTAGAAGGTCTCGGCAATCAAATGATCCCAGGTCCTCTTTGGAATCTGCTAGGCGATTAACATGTGTGTAGCAGATTTGTTTTCTTTTGGTATTGAAGGGGTTAAAACATCCTTTTTGATCCTGCTGAGATTCTGTGGCGCCCCAGGGGTTAATATGCCACAGTAACATCAACCAGGGTTAATTCCCCACACAACACACAACACGACACTAGCGACTCTAGGCCAGAAGGGGGAGCTAAAGCAGCTCCCCTATATATTCTGGTGTGGAGAGGAAGTGGTTAGTTCAGTGCGGGGCAGCACTGAGGAAGAAGGACTGTGGTGTAAAGGAGCTGCCTCAGGCTCCCCCACGGTCCGCTACTCAATTCCAGGCCTAGCCAGGGTCTGAGGAGAGGAGTTAATAGAAACAGAGGAACACGTCTGGACGACTGAGTTACTCCATAACTCGCCCAGGAGGAGCGCAAAGACCGAAACTGTGACTGACACAAGCAGCACAGTAAACACCGGACTAGTGGAGGTTATAGATCTGCACTGTACCTCAGTGAAGCAACACGGCGGGGTCAGAAACACACGGAAAGACTCAAGTTGGCTAGCAAAAGGGTACTTGTGAGGAGAGACAGGGCCAGCAGCCTAGCTAAAGCGGCAGCAGGGCCACACACACAGTGCAGGAGTGGAAAGCCAAGGAACCGATCAGGGTGGGAGCAACCCAGCCCCGGTACAGACTTCGTTGACAGTACTCTGCTAACACCTGCAGTAAAGACTTGGAAAACTACGAAAACTGTGAGTCTGTGTGATCCTTGTGCTCAAGCTCTACTTTCCCTCACCAACTACTGTACTATCATCTGTACTACTACCCCTACTTTGCATCATCTATACACTATTACTTCCATTGCCCCGGGGAACCAGGCTCTGCCCGTGGAGAGCCGTTACATCACTAGCTGCCAAACATCATCCCCGGAGGTTCTGCAGCAGTGGTGGTCACCCTGACCACATACCATGGGTGGCGTCACGACTTCATCCCTGTAAATACTCCCCAACCTTTATTGTGGGCTCGGGACACGGTTCGGATCAAGGACTTCCGTGATACCCCCAGTGATACCCCGGTCCAGTACCGAGTTCCCCGTCCCAGTGGGCTCCACAATTCCATATAGCTCTAATCTTAGCTGCTGTACCTTACTGCCACTCTCTTTCATTATTTAAACTCATTCCTTAGGCTATGTCCAGACCCATTGTTTTTTGCTTTTGCCAAAATGCAGCAAAATCTTAGGGAACCGTTACACGGTGCCACCTCGCCAGCGATGTCGGCGGGGAATCACGAGAGCGCGCATCCCCGCTGACATTGCCGGTGAGGTGCCCATAGATCTTACTGTGTAAGCCTTCAGGACCTCGGACAGTGCACATACTATATCTACAATAGGTATAGTATGATCTCTGTTGTCAGTGAAGCCGACGGCTTCATTCATAAAAATGTACAGCAGCCGCCAGAAGCCGGCTACTGTACATAAGAAAGAACATCATTATATGCCCACTTGAATGGTTGGTAGGTCTCTAGGGGGGGTGTGCACCCCGGGGGGGTGGGCACCCCTAGAGACAGTATACACACATTTATTAATAAAATTACAAGTTTTACAAGACAGAGAACTCTTTGCTCATCCTTGCGGCAGCAGGGATGAGCAAACTATCCGGTAACCGGATTTCTCCCTATTACACATCCAGAGCAATCCGGTTACCGGATTGCAGATTCAGCAATCCGGTTTATGGATTGCGGCTTGTCTGAAGCCAATTGCGTTCACCGCATCCGGATCTGGATGCGGTGAACGCAATTCCTGTATTAAATGTGACCCTAGCCTTATTGTAGTAGCAAAACTAGTGTCTTACTGCCCTATTCACTAGTCAGGGCTAGCCAAGTGTCAGCCATAGCTTAGGCACATAATCATGTATGGGAGGAGGGACTCGTCTCAGGGATGATAGGAAGTGCAGGGTTCATTTTCAAGTAACTTATTAGGAGTTACCCCTCTCCCTACCGTCGGGAGCCCTTTGTTCTTATTTTTCCCTTCATTTGAGCTGCATGCCCAGTGTTTCCGCACTCGGTCATGAGAGCAGCTGGAAAAGTGCAGGGAAACAAAGAAAATGAGCATAGGACATTTACTTATTATTATATTTATGCCTGTTCTTTTGACAAGTTTTTATTTTTCAATTTTTTTTTTTTAGTACCAGATACTTTTCTTTGTGCAACTATACAGTATATGTGATCGCCAGTATAGTTTTTCTACTTTGCCACTGTGCGCATGGTTTATTGTTTCCAGATATTTTTACCTGACTCACCATTTACAAATAATCAAAAAGTCGCAAAATGTGTCACAAAAGCACCGAGTCCCACCCTGGAGTTATTCTACGTAAGGATGGTTTCACATTACCGTTTTGTGAAATCCGGGAGAATACAGGTAAAATCTGCATCCCCCTGGATTCCCCTGCAAATGTAAAACCTGATGACACTTGATGCTTCTGCACTGGTTATTTATTACCTGATTCAGCTGACAGATCTGTCGTGATACCAGAGCAGTAACATCCAGTTGCATCAGGATGTGTATAGGGATGAGTGAACAGTGAAATATTCAGACTCTCTGAAATCGTAGCGAGTAGGTTCTAATACTTGCATATTCGTTACGAGTAACGAGTGCAATGCAAATCAATGGGTAACGCGAGAAATTTTCAGCTGGACAAAACCAAGCGGCCTGTGAAGACTGTTCATTCCCTATGTCAGTGATGGCGAACCTTTCAGAGGCCGAGCGCCTAAACCGCATCCCAAAACCAAATTATTTATGGTGAAGTGCCAAGACGGTAATGTAATCTAAATTACAGCAGTGGTAATCATAAGCGCTGCACAGGGGGGAGAGCCAGCAGATGCTAACTCTCTTCCCTGTGCAGTGGTTTTAGTCCTGAAACACTGATTATCAATTCAATAAATTTAAAGCAAACCTGTCACCTTCCCCCAGGACATCAAAAGCTAACCTATCCACCTTCTGCAGCACTAAGGCTGCATTCAGAGAAGGTGTATATAGTATTTAGCTGCACTATATACACTGAAATATGCACTTATATAAAATTTGTCAGTTACCAAGACTGATGACCGGGAGGCGGGGTTTCCTGCGTCTCTGTGCCGCCCCTGTCTTGTCAATCACCTCTCTGCCTCGGCATTTGCTTGTGGCCTCTACCCCCTCAGAACTCCGTAGCTCCTGGAGTGCCGGCGCGTGCGCAGTGGGCCTGCCCCGCAGTGGATTATTCATCATCCTCGTTATTCCTCATCCTCATTGCGGGGCGGAACATTGGTCCCAAAATAGAAAATGAAACTGAGGACCCGGCTATTGGAGGTGGGGAGGAGAGAGGCAGTCAGACGTGGGACCTTAGCAGCGCTGCAAATGCGCATGCGCCCGATGTGCCACCCCGCAATGAAGATGATGAATAATCCACTGCGGGGCAGGTGCACTGCGCACGCGCCGACACTCCAGGAAGTAGTCATGCAGTGCGCACGACACATGCCGGGCAACTTATAGCACAGCGCAGGCGCAGGCTACGGACCGCTGAGGGGGTGGAGGCCACAAGCAAACGCCGAGGCATAGGGGTAACTGACATGACAGGAAACCCTGCCAGACGGTCTTGGTAACTGACAAATTTTATATAAGTGCATATTTCAGTGTATATAGGGCAGCTAAATACTATATACACCTTCTCTGAATGCAGCCTTAGTGCTGTAGAAGGTGGATAGGTTAGCTTTTGATGTCCGGGGGGGTGACAGGTTCGATTTAACAATTAATTGATTTTAAACTTACCTTTGCAGTCTTCAGCAGTGGTCATCTAACTCGTGTACTGAGCATTGAAGCTGAGCTGCTGCCACTGCCATTTCTAGAAACAGCAGGTGAATTGATCTGTATGGAAAAAATGCTGAATATTAGACAGAGAGGATATAGATTTTATCATGGAATGCAAGCAGATTTCATACTGAAATCCTGGTCCTCATCTTGTAGTAATACCTCCATCCTGACCCTTTCCTTGTAGTAATGTGTCCCCTCCTGACCTTTCCCTTCTAGCTATGTGCTCCATCCTGACCCTCTCCTTGTAGTAATGTGTTCCATCATGACCCGCAACCTTGTAGCTATGTGTTCCATCCTGACCCTCTCCTTGTAGTAATGTGCTCAATCATGACCCGCAACCTTGTAGCTATGTGCTCCATCCTGACCCTCTCCTTGTAGTTATGTGCTCTATCCTGACCCTCTCCTTGTAGTTATGTGTCCCATCTTGACCCTCTCCTTGTAGCTATGTGCTCCATCCTGACCCTCTCCTTGTAGTTATGTGATCCATCCTGACCCTCTACTTCTAGTAATGTGCTCTATCCTGACCTTCTCCTTGCAGTTATGTGCTCCATCCTGACTCTCTCCTTGTAGTTATTTGCTCCATCCTGACCCTCTCCTTGTTGTTATTGCTCCATCCTGACCCTCTACTTCTAGTAATGTGTTCCATCATGACCCTCTCCTTGTAGTAATATGCTCCATCCTGACCCTCTCCTTGTAGTAATGTGTCCCATCCTGACCCTCTCCTTGTAGTAATATGTCCCATCCTGATCTTCTCCTTGTAGTAATGTGTCCCATCCTGACCCTCTCCTTGTAGTAATGTGTCGCATCCTGACCCTCTCCTTGTAGTAATGCGTCCCATCCTGATCTTCTCCTTGTAGTAATGTGTCCCATCCTGACCCTCTACTTGTAGCTATGTGCTCCATCCTGACCCTCTCCTTGCAGTAATGTGCTCCATCCTGACCCTCTCCTTGTAGTAATGTGCTCCATCATGACCCTATACTTGTAGTAATGTGCTCCATCATGACCTTCTACTTGAAGTAATGTGCTCCATCATGACCCTCTCCTTGTAGTAATGACCCTCTACTTATAGTAATGTGCTCTATCCTGACCCTTCCTTGTAGTTATGTGCTCTATCCTGACCCTCTCCTTGCAATAATGTGCTCCATCCTGACCCTCTCCTTGTAGTAATGTGCTCCATCATGACCCTATACTTGTAGTAATGTGCTCCATCATGACCCTCTCCTTGTAGTAATGTGTCCCATCATGACCCTCTCCTTGTAGTAATGTGCTCTATCCTGACCCTCTCCTTGCAGTTATGTGCTCTATCATAACCCTCTCCTTGTAGTAATGTGCTACATCCTGACCTTCCCCTTGTAGTTATGTGCTCCATCTTGTCCTTACCCTTCTAGCTTTGTGCTCCATCCTGACCCCCTCCTTCTAGTAATGTGTCCCATCCTGAACCCCTCCTTGTAGTAATGCGTCCCATCCTGATCTTCTCCTTGTAGTAATGTGTCCCATCCTGACCCTCTACTTGTAGCTATGTGCTCCATCCTGACCCTCTCCTTGTTGTTATTGCTCCATCCTGACCCTCTACTTCTAGTAATGTGTTCCATCATGACCCTCTCCTTGTAGTAATATGCTCCATCCTGACCCTCTCCTTGTAGTAATGTGTCCCATCCTGACCCTCTCCTTGTAGTAATATGTCCCATCCTGATCTTCTCCTTGTAGTAATGTGTCCCATCCTGACCCTCTCCTTGTAGTAATGTGTCGCATCCTGACCCTCTCCTTGTAGTAATGCGTCCCATCCTGATCTTCTCCTTGTAGTAATGTGTCCCATCCTGACCCTCTACTTGTAGCTATGTGCTCCATCCTGACCCTCTCCTTGCAGTAATGTGCTCCATCCTGACCCTCTCCTTGTAGTAATGTGCTCCATCATGACTGTATACTTGTAGTAATGTGCTCCATCATGACCTTCTACTTGAAGTAATGTGCTCCATCATGACCCTCTCCTTGTAGTAATGACCCTCTACTTATAGTAATGTGCTCTATCCTGACCCTCTCCTTGTAGTTATGTGCTCTATCCTGACCCTCTCCTTGCAATAATGTGCTCCATCCTGACCCTCTCCTTGTAGTAATGTGCTCCATCATGACCCTATACTTGTAGTAATGTGCTCCATCATGACCCTCTCCTTGTAGTAATGTGTCCCATCATGACCCTCTCCTTGTAGTAATGTGCTCTATCCTGACCCTCTCCTTGTAGTAATGTGCTACATCCTGACCTTCCCCTTGTAGTTATGTTCTCCATCTTGTCCTTACCCTTCTAGCTTTGTGCTCCATCCTGACCCCCTTCTTCTAGTAATGTGTCCCATCCTAAACCCCCTCCTTCTAGTAATGTGCTTCATCCTGATTCTCTCCTTCTAGTAATGTGTGCCGTCCTGACTTTCTCCTTCTAGTTATGTGCTCCATCCAGACCCTCTCCTTGTAGTTATGTGCTCCATCCCGACCCTCTCCTTGAAGTTATGTGCTCCATCCTGACCCTCTCCTTGTAGTTATGTGCTCCATCTTCACCTTCTTCTTGTATGTGCTCCATTCTGAACCTCTCCTGGCTGTATGATCACTCCTGACCATCTCCATGCATTTATGGCCCCATCCTGACCCTCTCCTTGAAGTTGTGCTCCATCCTGACCCTCTTCTTGTAGTAATGTCATCATCCTTATCCCCTTGTAGTATGCCCCATCATTGTCCCCTTCGGTAATGTCCCATCCTTGTCCCCTTGTGGTAATGTCCCTATCCTGCCCCATCATGTAGTAATGCCGCATCCTGTTGTAAAGCCCTATCCTTGTCCCCTTACAGCAATATGCCCCATCCTGCAGTAATATGCCACATTCTTGTCCCCTTGCAGTAATATGCCCCATCCTGCAGTAATGCCCTATCCTTCCCCCCTTGCAGTAATATGCCCCATCCGTGTGCCCTTGAAGTAATATGCCCCATCCTGCAGTAATGTGTCTCATCCTTGTCCACTTGCCATTAATATGCACCACACTTATTCCTTTGCAGTAATATGCCCCATTCTGCACCAATATGCCCCATCCTTCTCCCGCTGCAGTAATATACCCCATCCTGCACTAATGTGCCTCATCCTTGTCCCCATGTAGTAATATGCCCCATCCAGCAGTAATGTGCCCCATCCTTGTCACCTGGTATTATTGCACCACCCTTGTCCCCATCACATAGTAATATGCCCCATCTTGCCCCCTGGTAGTATTGCCCTATTCTTGCCTCATCACATACTAATCTGCCCCATCCTTGTCCCCATCACATAATAATATGCCCCATCATCCCCCATCACATAATAATATGCCCCATTCTGCCCCCATCACATAATAATATGCCGCATCCTGCCCCTTCACACAATAATATGCCCTATTAGCCCCCATCACATAATAATATGCCCCATCATATAATAATTAGTGATGTGCGAGCATGCTCGCCACTACTCGGTACTCGCACGAGTATCACTGTACCCGGGCTACTCGGCGAGCACCGAGTAATCTCGCGATACTCGTGCTGTGCTCGTGGTCGTCATCTCTGCATGTTGGTGCTCTTTTGAGAGCCAGCCCACATGCAGGGATTGGCTGGCAGACCACTGCAATGCCACAGCCCTGTTAGTTGTGGCATTGCAGTGATTGGCCGGCCTGCACAGCGTGACCGAGCCTTTATAAGACCCGGCTGCGCTGTGCTCTGCACATAGCCATCCAGACAGTGAGTGTAGGGACAGTGTCTGGGGCTGCTTAGGGACAGATTTACGGCCCTCATAGGTAGATCCGGAGCAGGGCAGCAAACTGCTGCTGACCACAACAGTCCTTCTCAGGACTAATCTAGGAGGATATAGGCAGGGTGATCCAGATCAGAATCCAAGCTTTTCTGTGACCATTACAGTCACCAGACTGGTGTATTTACTAACTTGATACAGGTTAGGGACTAAAATCCTAATCTCCTGTGACCATTACAGTCACCAGACTGGTGTACTTACTACCTTAATACAGGTTAGGGACTAAAATCCTAATCTGTGACCATTACAGTCACCAGACTGGTGTACTTACTACCTTAATACAGGTTAGGGACTAAAATCCTAATCTCCTGTGACCATTACAGTCACCAGACTCGTGTACTTACTACCTTAATACAGGTTAGGGACTAAAATCCTACTGTCCTGTGACCATTACAGTCACCAGACTGGTGTACTTACTACCTTAATACAGGTTAGGGACTAAAATCCTACTGTCCTGTGACCATTACAGTCACTAGACTGGTGTACTTACTACCTTAATACAGGTTAGGGACTAAAATCCTACTGTCCTGTAACCATTACAGTCACCAGACTGGTGTACTTACTACCTTGATACAGGTTAGGGACTAAAATCCTTCTCTCCTGTGACCATTACAGTCACCAGACTGGTGTACTTACTACCTTAATACAGGTTAGGGACTAAAATCCTATACTCCTGTGACCATTACAGTCACCAGACTGGTGTACTTACTACCTTAATACAGGTTAGGGACTAAAATCCTAATCTCCTGTGACCATTACAGTCACCAGACTGGTGTACTTACTACCTTGATACAGGTTAGGGACTAAAATCCTTCTCTCCTGTGACCATTACAGTCACCAGACTGGTGTACTTACTACCTTAATACAGGTTAGGAACTAAAATCCTAATCTGTGACCATTACAGTCACCAGACTGGTGTACTTACTACCTTAATACAGGTTAGGGACTAAAATCCTACTGTCCTGTGACCATTACAGTCACCAGACTGGTGTACTTACTACCTTGATACAGGTTAGGGACTAAAATCCTTCTCTCCTGTGACCATTACAGTCACCAGACTGGTGTACTTACTACCTTGATACAGGTTAGGGACTAAAATCCTTCTCTCCTGTGACCATTACAGTCACCAGACTGGTGTACTTACTACCTTAATACAGGTTAGGGACTAAAATCCTAATCTCCTGTGACCATTACAGTCACCAGACTCGTGTACTTACTACCTTAATACAGGTTAGGGACTAAAATCTACTGTCCTGTGACCATTACAGTCACCAGACTCGTGTACTTACTACCTTAATACAGGTTAGGGACTAAAATACTACTGTCCTGTGACCATTACAGTCACTAGACTGGTGTACTTACTACCTTAATACAGGTTAGGGACTAAAATCCTAATCTCCTGTGACCATTACAGTCACCAGACTGGTGTACTTACTACCTTGATACAGGTTAGGGACTAAAATCCTAATCTCCTGTGACCATTACAGTCACCAGACTGGTGTACTTACTACCTTAATACAGGTTAGGGACTAAAATCCTACTCTCCTGTGACCATTACAGTCACCAGACTGGTGTACTTACTACCTTAATACAGGTTAGGGACTAAAATCCTACTGTCCTGTGACCATTACAGTCACCAGACTGGTTGTACTTACTACCTTAATACAGGTTAGGGACTAAAATCCTTCTCTCCTGTGACCATTACAGTCACCAGACTGTGTACTTACTACTTATACAGGTTAGGGACTAAAATCCTATCTCCATGTGACCATTACAGTCACCAGACTGGTGTACTTACTACCTTAATACAGGTTAGGGACTAAAATCCTAATTCTGTGACATTACAGTCACCAGACTGTGTACTTACTACTAATACAGGTTAGGGACTAAAATCCTACTCTGTGACCATTACAGTCACCAGACTGTGTACTTACTACCTTAATACAGGTTAGGGACTAAAATCCTACTCTCTGTGACCATTACAGTCACCAGACTGGTGTACTTACTACCTTAATACAGGTTAGGGACTAAAATCCTACTGTCCTGTGACCATTACAGTCACCAGACTGGTGTACTTACTACCTTAATACAGGTTAGGGACTAAAATCCTATCTCTCCTGTGACCATTACAGTCACCAGACTGGTGTACTTACTACCTTGATACAGGTTAGGGACTAAAATCCTCTCTCCTGTGACCATTACAGTCACCAGACTGGTGTACTTACTACCTTAATACAGGTTAGGGACTAAAATCCTAATCTTCCTGTGACCATTACAGTCACCAGACTGGTGTACTTACTACCTTAATACAGGTTAGGGACTAAAATCCTACTGTCCTGTGACCATTACAGTCACCAGACTGGTGTGTACTTACTACCTTAATACAGGTTAGGGACTAAAATCCTACTTCCTGTGACCATTACAGTCACCAGACTGGTGTACTTACTACCTTAATACAGGTTAGGGACTAAAATCCTATCTCCTGTGACCATTACAGTCCCCAGACTGGTGTACTTACTACCTTATACAGGTTAGGGACTAAAATCCTTCTCTCCTGTGACCATTACAGTCACCAGACTGGTGTACTTACTACCTTGATACAGGTTAGGGACTAAAATCCTAATCTCCTGTGACCATTACAGTCACCAGACTGGTGTACTTACTACCTTAATACAGGTTAGGGACTAAAATCCTATCTCCTGTGACCATTACAGTCACCAGACTGGTGTACTTACTACCTTAATACAGGTTAGGACTAAAATCCTACTCTCCTGTGACCATTACAGTCACCAGACTGGTGTACTTACTACCTTAATACAGGTTAGGGACTAAAATCCTATCTCTCTGTGACCATTACAGTCACCAGACTGGTGTACTTACTACCTTAATACAGGTTAGGGACTAAAATCCTACTTCCTGTGACCATTACAGTCACCAGACTGGTGTACTTACTACCTTATACAGGTTAGGGACTAAAATCCTAACTTCCTGTGACCATTACAGTCACCAGACTGTGTACTTACTACCTTAATACAGGTTAGGGACTAAAATCCTACTCTCCTGTGACCATTACAGTCACCAGACTGGTGTACTTACTACCTTAATACAGGTTAGGGACTAAAATCCTCTCTCCTGTGACCATTACAGTCACCAGACTGGTGTACTTACTACCTTAATACAGGTTAGGGACTAAAATCCTATCTCCTGTGACCATTACAGTCACCAGACTGGTGTACTTACTACCTTAATACAGGTTAGGGACTAAAATCCTATCTCCTGTGACCATTACAGTCACCAGACTGGTGTACTTACTACCTTAATACAGGTTAGGGACTAAAATCCTACTGTCCTGTGACCATTACAGTCACCAGACTGGTGTACTTACTACCTTAATACAGGTTAGGGACTAAAATCCTACTCTCCTGTGACCATTACAGTCACCAGACTGGTGTACTTACTACCTTAATACTACTTATACAGGTTAGGGACTAAAATCCTCTGTCCTGTAACCATTACAGTCACCAGACTGGTGTACTTACTACCTTGATACAGGTTAGGGACTAAAATCCTTCTCTCCTGTGACCATTACAGTCACCAGACTGGTGTACTTACTACCTTAATACAGGTTAGGGACTAAAATCCTAATTCCTGTGACCATTACAGTCACCAGATGGTGTACTTACTACCTTAATACAGGTTAGGGACTAAAATCCTAATCTCCTGTGACCATTACAGTCACCAGACTGTGTACTTACTACCTTATACAGGTTAGGGACTAAAATCCTACTCCTGTGACCATTACAGTCACCAGACTGGTGTACTTACTACCTTAATACAGGTTAGGGACTAAAATCCTAATTCCTGTGACCATTACAGTCACCAGACTGGTGTACTTACTACCTTATACAGGTTAGGGACTAAAATCCTAATCTCCTGTGACCATTACAGTCACCAGACTGGTGTACTTACTACCTTAATACAGGTTAGGGACTAAAATCCTTCTCTCTGTGACCATTACAGTCACCAGACTGGTGTACTTACTACCTTATACAGGTTAGGGACTAAAATCCTTCTTCCTGTGACCATTACAGTCACTAGACTAGGTGTACTTACTACCTTATACAGGTTAGGGACTAAAATCCTCTCCTGTGACCATTACAGTCACCAGACTGGTGTACTTACTACCTTAATACAGGTTAGGGACTAAAATCCTAATCTCCTGTGACCATTACAGTCACCAGACTGGTACTTACTACCTTATACAGTAGGGACTAAAACCTTCTGTGACCATTACAGTCACCAGACTGTGTACTTACTACCTTATACAGGTTAGGGACTAAAATCCTTACTCCTGTGACCATTACGTCACAGACAGTGTACTTACTACCTTAATACAGGTTAGGACTAAAATCCTTCTCTCCTGTGACCATTACAGTCACCAGACTGGTGTACTTACTACCTTGATACAGGTTAGGGACTAAATCCAATTCCTTCCTCTCCAATGTGACCTATTACATGTTCACCATACGCACTGGTGTACTTTACTACCTTGAATACAGGTTAGGGACTAAAATCCTTCTCTCCTGTGACCATTACAGTCACCAGACTGGTTTGATACTTACTACCTTAATACAGGTTAGGGACTAAAATCCTAATCTCCTGTGACCATTACAGTCACCAGACGGTGTACTTACTACCTTAATACAGGTTAGGACTAAAATCTAATCTCCTGTGACCATTACAGTCACCAGACTGGTGTACTTACTACCTTATACAGGTTAGGGACTAAAATCCTTCTCTCCTGTGACCATTACAGTCACCAGACTGGTGTATTTACTAACTTGATACAGGTTAGGGACTAAAAATCCTAATCTCCCTGTGACCATTACAGTCCACCAGACTGGTGTATTTACTACTTATACAGGTTAGGGACTAAAATCCTAATTCTGTGACCATTACAGTCACCAGACTGTTGTCGCTGTGTACAAGGACCAATAAATGCGGCAGCCAAGGGCGTTGTCAAGGAACAAGGAAGTGAACGTGATGGTGGTGCAGGCAGAGGCCGAGGTCGTGTGCAAGCACTAATTTCGCAACAACAAAGGGGCACCTCTACTCGCTCACACGTCCTGTCCCAAATTCTTGGGGCCCGCTGCAGTACACCGCTCTTGAACCAACACCAGTGTCAACAGGTTGTTACTTGGATAGCGGATAATGCTTCAAGTCAGATTGGCACCTCCACAAACACCCTGTCTTTCACACGCTCAAGTGTCAGTAGCCGTGATACTGCACCGCACATTTCCCAACCTGATCCTCCTTCCTACCACCAGGCCGAGTACACGTCCACGAACATTACTGATCCCACACTTGGACACTCGGAAGTCCAGAAGTGTGTACCCATGGGTGAGTGGAGGTACATGGCAAATTCCCATAACAAAATTTAAATTCAATTGTCATTTGTTGGTGGTGTGGTGAAGTCTGGCCCAATCCAACCCTTGTTCATCTTGATCAGAGTCAGCCTGTCAGCATTTTCAGTTGACAGGCGGGTGCGTTTATCAGTAATGATTCCACCGGCGGCACTGAAAACACGCTCTGACAAAACGCTAGCGGCAGGGCAGGCCAGGACTTCCAAGGCGTAGAGAGCCAATTCATGCCACGTGTCCAGCTTGGAGACCCAATAATTGTAAGGCACAGAGGAATCTCGCAGTACAGTTGTTCAATCTGCAAGGTACTCCTTCAGCATCTGGCCAAACTTAGCATTTCTTGTGGCACTACCCCGCACCTGAGTGGCTCTGGTACGTGAGGGGCTGAGAAAACTGTCCCACATCGTAAAGACTGTTCCCCTACCTCTGGCGGATTGGACTTGTGCCCCTCTCGGCCGTACGCCTTGGTTGTCCACCGATTCCTGACCTATGCCGCTAGCGTTTTGTGAGGGGAATGATTTGCCTACTTCCGTGACTATGGCCTTCTGGAACTGCTGCATTTTGTCTGACCTCTCCACCTCAGGAATGAGAGACATAAAGTTCTCCTTGTAGCGTGGGTCTAACAGTGTTGCCAACCAGTATTGATTGTCGGCCAAGATGTTCTGAACGCGAGGGTCACGAGCCAGGCAGCTTCCCATAAAGTCAGCCATGTGCGCCAGACTCTTAACAGCCATCACTTCAGTATCCAGACTAGTGATGGGCGAATCCTAAATTACTCGGAATCGCTTGACTCTAGCGAGTCCGAGCACAGGACTCGCTACTCGTTGCGAGTCTAGCGAGTCCAATGTTAATGAATGGGGAAGCGAGTAATAGCGAGTAGTGTGAGATTTACAAATCGCAGATGTGTCTCGGAAGCTTCAGCCTGAAGCAATCCTAGTTTTGTCATTTATTTGCATTGCTCGTTTACTTTGTAAGTAATCGCTGGGAAACTTGCACAGATAAGAGTCCTGCTCTGTACAGGCTGCCAGCTCCAGGGTCCTAGAGCCCGCCTGCTGCCTGATGTAGCAGTGCTGAGATTGTTCTCAGTCTGCTCATTCCTTGTGTACAGACATGAATGTCTGTGCACAGAGATGATGTAGCAGAGCTGAGATTGTTCTCAGTCTGCTCATTCCCTGTGCATAGAGATCTATATCTATACACAGGGGATGTAGCAGAGAGGACATCGCGTTTAGGACTGCGTCGGACGGAAGAGGATTTTTTTAATTAAAGATGGAGTCCCTAATGGCTTTTTTTTTTATTTCTAATAAAAAATTTTCTTTGTGTTGTGTTTTTTTTAAAACAATTTAATAGAAATTTATGGCGGTCATGTCTAATATTGGCGTGACCGCCATAAATTTCGGGCTTAGGGCCAGCTGATAATACAAAGCTGGCCCTAACCTCTTTATTACCCAGCGTGCCACCGCTACCAGGGCCACTGGAAGAGCGGTGTTCAGCGCCAGAGGATGGCGCTTCAATGAACGCGCCATCTTCTGGGGCGGCTGCGGGCTGCAATTTGCAGCGGGGGGTGCCCAGAAAGCTTGGGCATCCCTGCGCTGCGGATTCCAGCCCCCAGCTGCTTAGCTGTACCTGGCTAGACATAGAAATTGCGCGGAGCCCCACGCATTTTTTTAAAATTATTTCATGAAATTCTGAGATTCTGACTCTTGACTCTGACTCTGAGACTCTGACTCTGAAATTCATGAAATAATTTAAAAAAAATGCGTGGGGCTCCGCGCAATTTCTATGTCTAGCCAGGTACAGCTAAGCAGCTGGGGGCTGGAATCCGCAGCGCAGGGATGCCCAAGCTTTCTGGGCACCCCCCGCTGCAAATTGCAGCCCGCAGCCGCCCCAGAAGATGGCGCGTTCATTGAAGCGCCATCCTCTGGCGCTGAACCCCTCTCTTCCAGCGGCCCTGGTGGCGGTAGCACGCTGGGTAATAAAGGGGTTAATACCAGCTTTGTTATACAAGCTGGAATTAAGCCCTAGATTCTTAATGTCAGGCCACGTTTGACCCAGCCACTAAGAATCTCCAATAAAGGGTTAAAAAAACACAGAGAAAAATTTTTATTTGAAATAAAAAAAAAAGCCATTAGGGACTCCATCTTTAATTAAAAAAATCCTCTTCCGTCCGACGTAGTCCAAAACGCGATGTCCTCTCTGCTACATCCCCTGTGCATAGATAGATATCTATGCACAGGGAATGAGCAGACTGAGAACAATCTCAGCACTGCTACATCATGTCTGTGAGCAGGCGGGCTCTAGGACCCTGGAGCTGCACAGAGAAGACAGCTGGACTCGGCTCGCAATGTAACAGCAGTTATTTGCGAGTTTCCCTGCTATCACTGACACAGTAGCCGAGTCTAATGCAAACAATGGCAATCCTAGTTTTGTCAGCGTTTCTGACAACACTAGGATTGATATTGATTTGCATTGGACTCGTGCGAGTAATCACTGGGAAACTCGCAGAGTACCGAGTCCTGCGAGTCCCTTACTACTCGCCGAGTAACGAGTCCTAGCGAGTAGATTCGCCCATCCCTAATCCAGACCAACACGATGACTGAACATGCTGTCCTCCTCCTCCTCCTCCTCCTCATCTCCCTGTCCTCTGGCCAGCCACGCTGAATCGAGGGTATGACTGGTGTGCATGTCATATCCTCAATTTGGCCAGAGAGTTGCTCCATCTCTTCATCCTCCTCCTCCTAGTCATAGTCCTCCACTGCACGTTGTGATGAGATGAGGCTGGGCTGTGTGTTTTCACCCACACCCCCTACTGTTTGTTGCTCCAAGTCATCGCGCTCGGCCTGCAATGCATCCTCTTTGTTTTTCAGTAGAGACCGTTTTAGAAGGCAGAGTAGTAGTATGGTGAGGCCAATAATGGCGTCATCGCCGCTCACCAATTGGTGGAGTCCTCAAAGTTCTGGAGGACGGTACATAGGTCGGACATCCATCTCCACTCCTCAGGTGTTATGTGTGGAGTTTGACCCATTTCCCGACGACTTAGGTGATGCAGGTAGTCAACAACTGCCCTCTTCTGCTCACATATCCTGACCAACATGTGCAGAGTTGAATTCCAACGCGTGGGGACATCACACACCAGTCTGTGGGCCGGAAGATGCAAACGGCGCTGAAAGCCGGCAAGGCCGGCTGAAGCAGCAGGTGACTTGCGAAAATGTGCAGACAGACGGCGAACTTTTACCAGCAGTTCAGACAGCTCTGGGCATGACTTTATAAACCTCTGAACCACCAGGTTGAGCACGTGGGCCACGCATGGAACATGCGTCAGCTGGCCTCGCCTCAAAGCTGCCACCAGGTTCCGGCCATTGTCACACACGACCTTTCCTGGCTTTAGGTTCAGAGGTGTGAGCCATTGATCTGCCTGCTGTTTCAGAGCTGTCCACACCTCTTCTGCATTGTGGGGTTTGTCACCTATGCAGACTAGCTTCAGCACAGCCTGTTGCCGCTTCTCAGAGGCAGTGCTGCAGTGCTTCCAGCTTGGGACTCGTGTGGGTACAGTGGATGAGGATGCGCAGGAGGAGGAGGCTGAAGAGCATGACATTCCGGAGCTCTAGAGTGTCGGTGAAACCCTGACAGAGGTAGGGCCTGCTATCCTTGGTGTGGGAAGGACATGTTCCGTCCCTCGCTCAGACTGGGTCCCAGCCTCCACAATATTAACCCAGTGTTTTGTCAAGGAGATGTAGCGGCCTTGCCCACAAGCACTTGTCCACATGTCTGTGGTTAGGTGGACTTTGGCTGAAACAGCGTTGTTCAGGGCCCGTGTGATGATATTGGACACATGGTTATGCAATGCAGGGACGACACATCTGGAGAAATAGTGTCGGCTGGGGACCGAGTAACGTGGGACAGCAGCCGCCATCAGGTCGCGGAATGCTTCCGTCTCCACCAGCCGGAAAGGCAACATTTCTAGCGCTATGAGTCGCGAAATGTGAGAATTCAGGACTGTGGCATGTGGGGCGTTGGCAGCGTATTTGCGCCTGCGTTCAAATGTTTGCTGAATGGATAATTGAACGCTGCGCTGGGACAAGGACGTGCTTGATGGTGGTGTTATTTGTGCGTGGGCAAATTCAAGTGCAGGGCCGGAGGCTTGTTTGCGGCCAACATGTACAGGGGATTGGCTCGCACGCACAACACGCGAAGACGTAGCAGTGACATCAGCAAGCACCGCTCCTCGACTCTGTTGTACTTCCCACAAAGTCGGGTGCTTGGCTGACATGTGCCTGATCATGCTGGTAGTGGTCAGGCTGCTAGTTTTCGTACCCCTGCTGATGCTGGCATGGCAGGTGTTGCAAATGACCTTTCTAGAGTCATCTGGAGCCAACTTAAAAAACTGCCAGACTCGGGAAGACCTAACATTTGCACAAGCACCTTGTGTCATGTTGTTGTTCCGGGGAACGGTTGCCTGCCTTCTGCCTGCGGACCCGACCCTGCTTCGTACTGCCTGTTGGGATGCTACGCCTCCCTCCCCCTGTGCACTGCTGTCCTCGCTCTGCATATCCTCCTGCCAGGTTGGGTCAGCTACTGGATCATCCACCACGTCGTCTTCCTCTTCCTTGGCTAATCGCTGGACTGCTCCTCCTTCTCTTCATGTGCCACCATGATGACCGTTACAATAGTTAGGCTGTTGTTTCAGGTATACTCCCAGTGGTAAATTTTTACGCCCATTCTTTTAGAATGGGCATTACAACGACAGGATACCCGCTCCTTTTCAATGGGAAAAATGTTTTGAGGCCCTCCTGCACGTCTCAATTCCGGGACAATGTGGAGCCTCCAAATTTTTGGCTGCCCTGGCCAAAGGGCTATACTACAATACACCCACTTCAGGTTTACAGGCCCTCCTGCACGTCTCTATCCAGGGACAATATGGAGCCTCCCAATTTTTGGCTGCCCTGGCCAAAGGGCTATACTACAAAACACCCACTTCAGGTTTACAGGCCCTACTGCATGTCTGTATGCATGGGTCATTGTTGAACCTCCCAATTTTTGGCTGCCCTGCCAAAGGGCTATACTACAATACACCCACTTCAGGTGTACAGGCCCTCCTGCACGTCTCTATCCATGGACAATATGGAGCCTCCCAATTTTTGGCTGCCCTGCCAAAGGGCTATACTACAATACACCCACTTGAGGTTTACAGGCCCTACTGCATGTCTGTGTGCATGGGTCATTGTTGAACCTGCCAATTTTTGGCTGCCCTGCCAAAGGGCTATACTACAATACACCCACTTCAGGTTTACAGGCCCTCCTGCACGTCTCTATCCAGGGACAATATGGAGCCTCCCAATTTTTGGCTGCCCTGCCAAAGGGCTATACTACAATACACTCACTTGAGGTTTACAGGCCCTACTGCATGTCTGTATGCATGGGTCATTGTGGAACCTCCCAATTTTTGGCTGCCCTGCCAAAGGGCTATACCACAATACACCCACTTCAGGTTTACAGGCCCTCCTGCACGTCTCTTTCCAGGGGCATTGGTGAAACTCCCAATTATGGACTGCCCTGGCAAAGGAAAAT